>JAOTOM010002897.1:0-123185 GCA_034440615.1 Ashinkailepas kermadecensis
TGTTTGAAAACAACTTCGGCAAATGCATGGGCGGTATTACCCGGAGGGCGGGTAGCCCGTAAAGCATTAGTCATAAAGTCATAAAGTGTTAAGGCTTAATAAGAGTCACAGGGATCTGGGTTAAGCCTATCTAGAAAAGATACTAGAAATGTACATGCTCTCACCCCAATCAATCCCTTATCTCAAGTTCCTAGGGAGCTATATATCCCAGCCTATCTAGCACCATTCACCTCATATTGCCTAACACACTCAACAATTACAAACTCCTCCAATCATACCCATTGTGCTACCATAGCCAATCTTAGTATCACATCCCGAAGGAAGGTGCTGAATCCACTGCTAGGTACACCCTATATAAAGTTATATAGCGCTTAGACTTAATAAGAGACCCAAGGGTCCATACAGTTAAGTCTGTTAATGGAAGATACCATAAGCCTGGTAAAAAAAAAAACACCCCAACCATCACCACATCCTGAAGAAACCATCAACCAATTCCCACACACCTATCAATGCCTATCTACCCTAGCTATCCAGCCCTATTTCCCTGATATCTCTTCACACATGTGGATTGAATGCCTCACCAATAATTTTCAAACTGCATCCATGCCTGCTTAAAAGGGGTCTGTGCCGTGCACACTTACTTAGCATAAATCCCACCCCATCCATCACAAATTAGAACTAAAAAACAAGATTTTCCTGTCTAAAAATTTGTCCACCATACTTTTAAATACATTCAATGAGGAACTCCCCACAACATCAGCAGGCAACCCATTCCACTGATCAACAACCCTTTGACTGAAGACCTGTTGTGGCTTAACTGTCCTACACCTCAACTTGTCTAACCGGAATTGATGACCCCTATGTGATACTCTAAACTGAAGAGCGCCATTCAAATTGACCTGATATAGTCGTTTAACAATTTTGTACATTTTAATCATGTCCCCCCTTAATCTCCTATGCTTGAGTGAGTACATATCTAATTGCCACAAGCCTTTCTCCATATTCTAAGTTACCTATTCCACTGATGAGTCTAGTTGCTTTGCGCTGCACTCTTTCTAACATATCTATATCTATTTCTAGGTAGGGGCTCCATGCTTGTACAGAATATTCCAAGTGGGATCGCACATATGCTAAGTACAGTTTTTTGCATGACTTCCTTGCTCTTATATATTACACTTCTATTAATGAGTCCCAGCATTCCGAGTGCCCTGTTCCTAGCTGAGATACATTGTTTTTCTGCTTTAAGGTCTTTTGAAACCAACACATCTAAGTCCCTTTCCTCTTCAATAACATCCAATTCCCTCCCTCCCATTGTATATCTGAAAGTCTCAATTACATTGCATTGTAAAGTATTGCAAAAACTGATTTAACAATATATTTATGCTCAAATATTTAATTTTTGTTGGAAAACAAATCCAAAGGTCCACGGTACGCATCAACAAATCAACAGCTGGTATATCTGGTGTAGTGTTCTAGAAGGTCCCGAAAAGTTTTAGAGGGTCGGACCAACCCCGGGTTACCCTAATTTGTTCGATGTCCAAACTATGATCACTATTACTGTAGTACTCGGAATACTGTGAATTATTTGTATGTTCTAATTCCTTAATTACGAACAGTTTTGATGCGTTGATATTATCCATGCTACTACTTATGGTAGAATTCATTGTGCACAGTTAACATTGCTGTTCACGTTTTGAGCAGCACACTGCTATCGTGGCGAGCTTCATCTAAATCAGTGTAAGAACCGTTCTGGGATCCTAGCAATAGCTGACTAGAGGGGAAGTGGACGTCATTCGGAATTAAAGTTGCCGCGAAATTGGCTACAGCGCGCCAGCTACTGAAGCTACATTTCAATGTTATAAATATAAAGCTGATCTTGATATGGAGCTTGCGGAATGAAGAAAACCATATATAAACAGTTTTTTTGGTTGTTCAATGAAATGGAAGTTGTTTTAAAACAGACTGTTTGCCTCCACTGTAATTGAATGAGACCACAGTCATGTCTTTATATCCCTTAACACGCGCACTGGAGGGGGGCGAAATCTGCCCAACACTCCAGTTTTTCGTACATAACTGCAGATTTTACCGGTCGATATACGCGATTTTCTGAGTATCTGCTTAGAAATGACCAGCGCGTCGCTTAAAGCGACAAAAATGGAAATCGGCCGAACATTTTTCGAGTTAGGGGCCGTTAAAGTTTAAAAAAAATTATTAGCGCCAGACCACAAAAATCGACGCTGATGCGCTTCCCGTATACCCGCAAAAGGGATGCGTTCTTGGCAACACTAACGACTTGTTTGATGTATATTGATATGCTATATAGTTTCAAGATCATGTTAAGTCACCGAGGTCAAGTCAGGTCAAGTTCATGACAAGTTAATGGAACCAAACTTGGTCAACTTGAATGTTGTCATAAATGCACTACTGTTTGTCATTTGTACTGTTTGTCATTGCATTTCCATACTTTATTTATGTACTTCACTCCTTTTTTCGCGAGGCCGATTGCGCCGAGCTGCCCGACGGAGCAGTCGGGCGGGCGGCCCGGTTCCGGTAACTGGAACAGGTAACTGACCTGATAAAGTGCTGCTATATAGGTGACCTGAGGTCAAATGTCGGGTCTAGCATCTGTATTGCATCATTAGTAATGTCCAAAACATCATTGATGCCCATTTTGGAGCATTTAAACACAATCACAGTGATCCATAGCAATGACAAGCCAAGCTACGCAAAACAAGAAAATTTTGACAAATGTGACCTCATTTGACCTTGGAGATATTGACCTAAGGTCATGCAATTTGCACGCAATAGAGTTCACTACCGTACCCATCCACCCTACGAATTTTGTTCCTCCAGCTTTATTAGGAGCCGAGATTTTAGGGGGGCGGTCGGAATCCGCCCCCCTCCAGTGGGCGTAATTTTCAGAGGCCCTCCAGGGTGCGTGTTAATTTAGGGAGACACTCGGTCAGAGGCGGATCTTGTCTTGAAGATAATCTTGTGTCGTATGATGCTATTAAGATATATGCAATGCGAATGGGCATGGCGAATGTTTCTTTTAATTGCACTTCTTTCGGCTAAACGTTCCGGAAGCTTGATTATTAGTTACAGTATATACCATTAAGGAAATGTTTGTCGAATCCTTCTAGTTGTGCGTGTCTACCGGACATAATCTCGGAGGATGACGTGAATCCGAACTTGCGAACTCGACATCGCTCCAAACCGGAGGGTAGGCGAGGTCATGTGACAACTCAGCTACACACATCTTAGATATGGGAGTGGGTTAGCGTATTCACGACTACCCCAACGTCCATATTGATTTCCACTGTTAATTTTCAGCCCTATGACATCACGTTAGTACTACAATTAAAAGTACTATGGATTTCGTAAAGCTGTTCGGAAGCCGCGAAATGCCAGTAATTGCCAGTACACTAGAAATCATAGCAGGAATGCTTGGGTTTAGAATATAATGCAGTTGCTAAATAAATATTAAGCGTTCTATCGTAGAAAATTGCACCAATGAAACTGGTACGGTTCTCTGAATACAATGTGTGTTCCAGTATAGGAATAAACTTGCACTCAGGAGTAAACTGAGTAATTCAATATATTCAGTCACCTACGGATAGTTCTTAATATTAAACCTCTTTAAAACTCAAGTGTTCCAATAATGCGCGGGAAAATGGTGTGTTTCGACTGATTACTGCGTTCCGAATCAATACTCGTGAATAGCATGCACGATGCCCTGCGTTCTAGAGATACTGCTGCAGATGATGTGATATTCCAGAATCAGAAGTGCTGTTGTGCCGATATTAATGCTCAAGGGTAACATTTCAGAACTAAAACATACATTGGAAACACAAGTGACCGACATAAAGCAGCAAATAGAAGGTAAGAATGGCTCACGAGGCGTAAATTAATGCATCGATATCGTTTAGTACATTTTCAGTCGCCAAAGCTTCAAGTTCGAAAGCCATGCACGCAAAGAGCATCTGCTTAAAGGCTTTAGTACTCTTGAGCCCAGCGTTTGGCCGCATTCTTACACGAGTTGAAATGGATGATGACTGATGCAGCCCGAATTGCGCGAGTTACAATAGCCACCAGCGATATGCATATATCGAAGCATGTCTAGCTACCAGTGCCTTGTGGTTTGGATTGCAATGCACGCGAGGCAATGCGACAACGCTGCGGAGTTGAGCAGTCTGGTGAGGTAGATAGAGAGAGAGCGTAGTCCTTACCTACCTGGCTTGTGTTTCAGACAAAATGCGGTCAATACATGGTAAGCGTTGGGTATATGACAGGTACGAATATTCGTTCGGTGTTGACATGCCACCAGTCATGGGCTCCAATTACCTTGGTGCTGCCATCTTGAACTGACTTGTGTATGGTTTGCTTGGCACAAGAAGGAAGTGCTTCATCCCTCTGGAGAGCCATGTCTCGTTTTCCGATGTATTGTCTATTTCACTGGCTGGTTGACTTGAGCACACCACTGCAAGTGATGGCAATTCCGTCAAGCTAGATGCTACTGGAGGACTTCCAATGTTAGGTTTGCTTTTGCTATCCTTGACAACCCCTGATATAAGCTGTTGTATGATTTATTTGCATTCATGGACTATGAAGTTCGAATTAATTACTGTTGGTGCTTACATAATATCATAATAATTACTATATGCGGTGTTACTGAAAGCCATGCACGCAAGCCATGTTACTGTGCGTATATGCAAAAAAAAAAAAATTTTATGCAATTTATCCGCATCCATTTACCAACGTGCTTTCTCCATATCAATAATGTCATATATTTGTCGTAATACCATCGTGTTCATCTTCTAGAAAAGTACGATCAGATTGAATGAAAGGCTATGCAAAATGTCATCGATACCCACGCAATCGAAGTTAAGACAGCAATTCTCAATGTATTCCCTTACATTTATATCACAATAGAATACTGACAGCGAAGTTCCTACGGTGATTTAAAATATCTCATCTACCGCTCTCAAAAAAACGGTAATACTATTCAAGGAGGAGAAAATGATCCAGCAATGCTTATGCTGGGGATACGGATATTTCCTGGACTGAGAGGAACGACAAACAAGAGATGTGACCATTTTTAATGCCTCAAGTGCTGGCGGCAAAATACTTTTTTTCTTCTCTGATCACTTGGTCAGGGCCTCTGCAGTTCCGTGCGCGGTTTGCATGAAATCACTGGACACCATGACCAAAGCAATCAAGTGTTGAAATTGCTACTACATGCATGATTGGCTAAGTCACCTGTAGGACAGCACGCCACTTCAATACACTATGCCAATCAACTGGCCATTGTACAACAGTGTTTGAAGCCACCGTAGTGTTGGGACATTCTCACTTGTGTTCACCAGTGCGGATTGTCACGGACAATCTGCAACTAAAGTGCCTCTCAAAGCACCATGTATACACCTGAGGATATGCCCAAACACCATCACATAGAGCGTACAAACGAAACATCCTCAGATGGACACGTGGTGCATCGAGAATCACGGGCACACCTGAGAATGCCTGGAATGCATGATCTGTGTGACGGTCTTTGAAGCGTCCTCACGTGCGTTTTCCTTCAAGTACTGTCACACAGAGCATGCACGAGTAGTGGTGCAGGAATTGTCCCAAAGTACGGGGACAAGAGTCATTTTGAAGTCTGTGCAACACGAGCACAGAATCAATGTTAAACTCGTTCAAAACTGGGGAGGGGATGCTGTACCCACTTCCCTTCGGTTCCTACGGCCATGTGCACGAGCATGCTATCTACCGATGTAGTGTAATTCGATAAACCAACCTGTTCTGGAGTGCAAGTGAGACGGCGAAGTCTTTGTATCTGCTTCAGTGTTATTTGCTGCACATTTCGCGAGCCTGCTGACGTATGCTGGATGCGTTCGTACATACCACCAGAGATGGGCAGCGTGACTCTATCTGCGCCCCATACCCTCAGGGAAATGTTCGCTGCAGTGAGAGACGGCCGCGAGTGGGGAGACGGTGCCGCCGCCAGCCAGCTGCACGATAGCCTCGATGGTGCCGGCACCTGCGGAGACAGCAGGGCCCGTGTAGCAGCTCCGGCGTGTGTGTCGATGGTGTGGGAGGTGGCTGCTGTGCCGGCCGGTCGGCCGGCCGGACCCGTGTGTGTCGATGGTGTGGGAGGTGGCTGCTGTGCCGGCCGGTCGGTCGGCCGGACCCGTGTGTGTCGATGGTGTGGGAGGTGGCTGCTGTGCCGGCTGGTCGGCCGGCCGGACCCGTGTGTCGATGGTGTGGGAGGTGGCTGCTGTGCCGGCCGGCCGGACCCGTGTGTGTCGATGGTGTGGGAGGTGGCTGCTGTGCCGGCCGGTCGGTCGGCCGGACCCGTGTGTGTCGATGGTGTGGGAGGTGGCTGCTGTGCCGGCCGGTCGGTCGGCCGGACCCGTGTGTGTCGATGGTGTGGGAGGTGGCTGCTGTGCCGGCCGGTCGGTCGGCCGGACCCGTGTGTGTCGATGGTGTGGGAGGTGGCTGCTGTGCCGGCTGGTCGGCCGGCCGGACCCGTGTGTGTCGATGGTGTGGGAGGTGGCTGCTGTGCCGGCCGGTCGGCCGGCCGGACCCGTGGTGTCGATGGTGTGGGAGGTGGCTGCTGTGCCGGCCGGTCGGCCGGCCGGACCCGTGTGTCGATGGTGTGGGAGGTGGCTGCTGTGCCGGCCGGTCGGTCGGCCGGACCCGTGTGTGTCGATGGTGTGGGAGGTGGCTGCTGTGCCGGCTGGTCGGCCGGCCGGACCCGTGTGTGTCGATGGTGTGGGAGGTGGCTGCTGTGCCGGCCGGTCGGCCGGCCGGACCCGTGTGTGTCGATGGTGTGGGAGGTGGCTGCTGTGCCGGCCGGTCGGTCGGCCGGACCCGTGTGTGTCGATGGTGTGGGAGGTGGCTGCTGTGCCGGCCGGTCGGCCGGCCGGACCCGTGTGTGTCGATGGTGTGGGAGGTGGCTGCTGTGCCGGCCGGTCGGTCGGCCGGACCCGTGTGTGTCGATGGTGTGGGAGGTGGCTGCTGTGCCGGCTGGTCGGCCGGCCGGACCCGTGCTGTCGTGGCACACGCGGCACACCTGCACCTCGCCGGCTGGGTAGTGGACTGTGAGAAACAGTGTTAGTCAGTGCCTATGCTTGGTTGGGCGCGTTACGTTCAGTTGACGGTCGGCGTGGGCGTGGGTCGCGCCTTGAACCGTGCGATAGAGGGACGACCAAGGAGGGCTCCGGCAGCGGTGGTCTCATCTGACCCAGACGTGCAGCGGCGCGGCCGGACCGGCCGTTAGGACCAGCGGCAGACCGGCGGCCCTCTCTAGATGCGGTCGGGTCGGTTTTTACAGCCGGGTCCGACATTGTCTCGTGCGGTAGCCGTGCGGTAGCCGTATCTCACAGTAGCGCCTCGTATGTGTCGTGCTGGTTTTCCTAGTACCGGAGTTTGGTCACCGCTCAACCGGATCGCTCGCTCCTCGCTTGGCTCTGTGTATGCATACACTTACCTGTCACACTGTTGACCGTCTTCTCCACGACATGCTCTTTGAAGGCGGGTTCATAAAACATGCACAAGTTAGACATCCTGAAGATTTTTTGAAACATCCTTGTTATATTTATGCACAACCTACTTTGTCCACCTTCGTAATATTTGATTACATTGACGAAACGCAGCAATAATTGATTAATTTACGGAACATGTAGCCAGAAAATAGTGTAGTCATGGGCTGTGTAGCGTGGGCTTCAAGTTGCTGCAACTATTAGTGTATTGTAGCAAAGGATAGAATGCTAGAAAATGAATTGCGAGAATGATCATAGATGGGAAGAAAGAGAAGAGGCGTAAGAAAGGCACGAAATACGCTTCTTTGCGTTGATTGCATTCATCCCCCGCCCCCAGAATGATCCATTGTGCTAAGTTTAAGCTAAGTTAATTCATAAAATAAGTCTCATCGAGCATGCATGCCTGGTTCGATGTCCTTCCTGACAAAACATGTTTAGTGTTGTAGTATTTTAGTATGTCGCACATCACACATATGTTTCGTCACACACGGCTGCAATTTATTTCGGAAGCCCTGGGTGTGTGTTCTGGCATGTCTCGGGTGGAAGCCTGAATTTGGCTCTTTGCAATGATATGCTATTCGTTAGGGAAATGTGATGTAGCAGGTATTGATCAGTGCAGTGTAGACAGGGCAAAGCCAGTTGGACAGCTAGTTTGTTAGCATCTGTGATGCCACCTAACTCGTTGTTCCCGTACGATATAGCATATTGCGGCAAGTACAGCGATTCTATCATAGGCAAATGTACCAGCTCCCCCACGTCCTAAGTAAGCTCGTGCAAACATTTAACACAGGCCAACCATATGCAATCAAAATGTGAGTTTAGTGTAGAAGACCAGACTCGATGTGTTAAAATATATAACGTAACCAACAATGCGTCAACAAATGAAGGCGCGGACGCACATAAATTAAATGCGATTTTTTTTCTAGGGCGCGACTCATTTTTTTTGTGGTGATATAAGAGTTTCAGGTAGATTTATCATCTTAGGTCACCCAGTCATTCCGGTTGTTTTGATGGTCCGACATATGTCGTTGATTTCGCTATTCATTGTGGTTTTTGTGCTTTGTCATTTTTATGATTGTAATTTTTGGCCGCATACGTCGTGCTCTTTCAATTGTATGTTGTTGTTTTACAGTAATTATGCTGTGTTATTGACGTTCCTAACAACTTGCTAGTGTACTTCGTCGTCCATGTTATGGATCGATCGCTGTATTTAATGTCGATATGGTAATGGCTTTTGTATTGTTTAGTATACACGTCTATGACCTGGTATCCGCCATTGTTATTCTTTCAGTTTACGCTGAAGATTCTTCAATAGGAATCCGGGCTTTGTTTCTTCTCGTCAGCACCTGAACTCTTCACGATATCATTAGACCTGAACACCTCGCTGGCTATTGTGTCCCACTACTGTTACTGGGCTGATCCCTGAGCTCGCATTAAATACTTTGTCCACTACTGTCACTGGCCAGTCCCCTGAAATATCCACTAGGTCATTGGATATCACTACTGATAATGGCCAACCCGCTGAACTCTCCACTAGGTCATTGGGCGTCACTACTGATGCTGGCCAGCCCCCTGAGCTCTCCACTAGGTCATTAGGCGCCACTACTAATACTGGGCAGCCCTCTGAAGTCTCCACTACGTCATTGGGCGTCACTACTAATACTGGCCAGCACCCTGAACTCTCCACTAGGTCATTTGGCGTCACTACTGATACCGTCAATACTGATACTGGCCAGCTCCTTGAAATATCCACTAGGTCATTGGGCGTCACTGCTGATACTGGCCACCCCCCTGAACTCTTCACTAGGTCATTGGGCGTCACTACTGATACTGGCCAGCCACTGAATTCTCCACTAGGTCATTTGGCGTCACTGCTGATACTGGCCATCCCCCTGAACTCTCCACTAGGTCATTGGGCGTCACTGCTGATACTGGCCATCCCCCTGAACTCTCCACTAGGTCATTTGGCGTCACTACTGATACTGGCCAGCCACTGAACTCTCCACTAGGTCATTGGGCGTCACTGCTGATACTGGCCATCCCCCTGAACTCTCCACTAGGTCATTGTGCGTCACTGCTGATGCTGATCAGACCCCTGAACTCTCCACTAGGTCATTGTGCGTTACTACTGATGCTGATCAGATCCCTAAACTATCCACTAGGTCATTGGGCGTCACTACTGATACTGGTCGGACACTGACCCGCTCGACAGTTCGTCTGTTTCTGGAACTGTAGCTTCGACCATTCTATACTACTCCATCGGAAGTCTTCCCCATTCTTATTCCCGAAATCACTAAGCGATCTCTCATGGGATTAATTGTGGAAAATAATATGTTACTCGGAACTAAGAATGTCAGTGCATCCTGTTCACGGGTCTGATGATAACGTGATTTTAATATTGTGTCATATTTGGTTCATTCTGAAAAAGTCCTTTGCTGGTGTATGATCAGTCATATTTGAGACTATGAAATGGGTTGGTTATGGACGGTTTTGGTGTTGACTCCCAGCGTATTTTTTTCCGATAAGTGAAGCTTGAAATGTAGGATTAAGTTGTTGGTATTGAAGGAATCGTGTTATGGAAGTGGAATACATTGTATAGCTAAAATATTCCTTTCGTTTTGTCTGGAAATGTTCCTGTAATACCTTAGAGCAATTAAAGGTTCATCGCAATACACCAGCTCTAGAAAGCCTGGCATGGCAAGACATTCTTAGATGTGCTCGATTGGCTCTGATGGCGCAATAGAAAAGAAGAAGCTTTGCTAGTTACCTATTGAGACAACACTAAATTCATGAGCAGGAAAAAGTGCAGGCCAAAAGGGAGCTGTCTCCTTGCGCTTCACGAAACGTCAACTATTAATAATGTGGCGTTTCCTTTAATGCACTCATATGGAAAGCATCCCCTCTCCTCTTTTCGGAAGTTCATTCACGCATGGTAGTGTGAAGTGTCTTATGTGCCCCGCCACATGGCGCAGTTTGACCAGCAATGACAGTGACGGTATCGCATGTGATCAGCCGATCTAAATTGCCCTCCACACGGAGCAGTTAGACCAGCACTGACAATGACGTCATCGCGTGTGACCAGCAGGTCTGAGCTGATCAGAGCAGGTATCGATGGCATCACAGACTGCGCTTTGCAACATTCGCAGCCCAGAAGGATTTGCATCACCTCAAATTCAGATGAACTGAAGAAGTGGAACAATGCAATCGAAAGTGGCCTGAAAATAATGCAAATTAAACACACGAAGCAGCGCACTACTACGGCGAAACACTATACGACCCTGAGCTTGAACGCCATCGGAAATAATCACTTTTTGTGTTTAGTGCACAGTTTATGTTAGCAAACAGTATCCTACCTTTTCCCCGTTTTCCAATCGCCATTTCCTACCTTGATCTTTCCACGTGACGATGTCTAGTTGCAGTCTATTTAGGCTGCGCCGACTGGCGGCAGTTCTCTGACACGTGACGTCTAAAATCCTGAAGTTCTTTGCTGTTAGACGAAATGGTTTCTTCACTTTCATCCTGTGCTATATTAGTCACGAGACACGTGGATGTATTTGTGCGTAGATGCAATACAAAGCAATGCAAGGTAGCACAGTTGACACGAACAACGCAAACAAACGCGGCAGGGATATTGCAGACGACGAGCGGGATGTTGACAACGCCGGGAATATTGCAGACGACGAGCGGTTTTGATGTAAGCGGCGCATGAGATGGTTCACGGCAGGATCACTGGAATCTAGCAATCATTGCTTCGACCTCCGATGGCCTTTATATCTGTTGCTTGTCATCATCCTGATAGTTGTCAGCATGTCACAGTTGTCTTTGTCTGTTTCACAGGAAACGCTCCACGGGTTCTTGTAGGTACCTCTTGTATTACGAGCTGTAGTACGAGCACATACTCAAAATAACCCTGGTAGGCTAGGTGCCAGGAAGATCCAATTCATCATGATCAACATATACCCCGGAGTCGGTGCCATCAGCGCAGTTTTTCTTTTAATACCTTGGCGATATCCGTGATATACCCAGGGTGGCACCGACGACGAGTGCCACGCAGTCTGTGGCATTGCATCGGTGCCACAAACGGCGGTCTAGCTACACTAGACGGACGACACAGCCGCCCAAAGCACAGTTCTCAGCACTAGTTAGTGGGGCCGAGAGGCACACGAAGCCAAGGATCAATAGTCAGCAGCACTTTGTTGTTATTCTTGGGAAAACCAAATAATCCGTGAACAAGATTCAGTTCGCCATGTCGCTAGCCAGCGAGACGTTCTCATCGCCATAGATGCGGAACACTACGTTCACTGAGATATATATATATATATATATATATATATATATATATATATATATATATATATATATATATATATATCTAATTGTAGGGAAGTTCCGTTTGCCTGGCAGCGTTAGGGTTTGCCTTATTTGTACGATAACTGGTTCTCAATTCCAACCGGTTCTTAAAAACCACGAAGTTCTCAAATACAATTGCCATTGATCCCCTTGTATTGACCGGGCTGATTACTAAGCGATACGGCGACAACTTGTGCAACAGTTCCAACAGCAATGACACTTCCATGTGCCTTTTCCAAATTCGTGCCTCAACAGTCTCTACAGGCACCAGTGACGGTCAACCGTCCAGGGCCTGCACGTCTGCTCACCTTCCCCCGCTCGGTTACATCTTACCGCCTCGACCGTCGAGTGTCTGCACACCTGCTCACCTTCACCCGCTCGGTTACATCTTACCGCCTCGACCGTCGAGTGTCTGCACACCTGCTCACCTTCACCCGCTCGGTTTCATCTTACCCATCCAGTCGCGTCCGGGCCGAGCCGCGCGCGCGATAGGGAACCATGGAGAGGGGGCTGGCCAGGCCAAAGCCATGCCTGTCACTGGCATCACCTATTGCACCACATCGCGAAGGAAGGGGTCCGGTCATCGCACTCCAGGCACACCCCACATGTACTGCAAAGGTACAACGGTGACGCGGTGTCACAATGATGACACCTGACTGTACCATGGCGCAATAACACAACACCCGCCGGCCGGCCGGCCGTCGCGGTGAGAACGGAAACTGACCAAGCAAAACATAGGGTGACAGCTAGCCGCCAGACGCGTCAAAATGCCGATGTCAACGCCGGCAGGTGCCGACCGAATGTCTGGGATCCGCTGGGAGTGCGAATCCCAGGATTCATGGGAGCAGCCACGATTAGGCTGCCAAGCTCATCCGAAAGGGGAGTCCAAAGTTGAACTCGGTACACAATGTTCAGCTGAAGGCACCCCTTCGGTGAAATGACGCCCTTCAAAGTTAGTTAGTTAGTCAAAGTTAGTCAGAGTTAGTCAAGGTCAAGTGAGGTCACCTCCAGAAAAGTTCAACCAGTCGTCACGCTTTAACGGATAAAGATATTTTAATGAAACTTCCAGCGTTTGCTTATCTTTAGGGACGAAACAAAATGCATCAGAGGAATATTTCTGAATTTTCTCCGTTTTTGATTACTTATTAGTTTTGCATATTTGCCCATTAGAGCTAAAATCGAAGATTCTGGCTAATGTAGGCATTTTTATAAGAGTAAGTTGACTTCGAGCAACGTTTTTCGGTCCGCTCTACCCATTAGAAAAACAAAATTAAAGAAAATTGAAAACTCAACATTTTTAACTAAAAAAAAAAAAATTGGGTTGACCAAAATATGTATGGCCATAGTCGATTTTGCCTTCCCTTTCTGATTCCAAATATTTTTTTCTTCAAATCTCCCCAAAATGAACTCCCCAGAGCCAAAAACATGATGCAAGTCGTGAAAACCTAGGCCCCCTAGTGACGTCACTTTTTTGGGGGATAAAATCTTGGGGGTGGTGTCTGGCCCAACTCGTCGAGCGCTTTCCGATGACACCTCCTTCGTTTTCGTGCAACGCTTAGTTTGGAGTTTAGAGGGGGAGGGGTTGTATCAGCCCCCTCCCCCCCGAGACGGGGTGTGAGGATATGACCGGAAAGGGTTAACGAAACCAGATCCGTCAGTGATGCATGCTGTGCTTGGATTCCATCAATCACCATGGTGATTGATGGGTTTAATCAGTGCACTGATTAAACCACCATCAGGTAGTATCAGATATGACAATGAAGTATCGGACTGCGTCCAATACCAAAATTATCTTAATAGCGTGATTGCCCTGTGATTCTGAAGTCAGTCATTGTTGACATGTCAAGAACAGCATGAATGAGTCATAAATTCATATACGTCTTGCATTTTAGCGAAAATTTTGACAACTACAAATGAAGCCCCAGTAAATGTTCAATCACATCAAAATATAAAATTGCGAACATTGAACACCTATTAATATTTTTCAAAGACAGGCCCACTCGACACACATTCAGGCATCAAGCGGAATGGATTAACAGCGCGACGGTGTTTATGAATATATTTCTGGATACCTCGTGGTGGTTGCCGATGTGGAGAAATTGAGGCGTCCCGTACTTACTGCTGTCCAGTACCACCCCAATCTTCCCTTCTGTGTGAGAAGGACATGGTATTTTTGGTTGAGTACCTGTGTTCGAAATATACCTCATACTTTGAATGCGTGATGACTTAGCTTATGTAATAATTCCCGATCCTTACAATCCAGGTGTAAAATAATGCTGTAAGGATTTAAAATGGTACCTAATCCAATCATTTATTTTTTAAAGGTTTTTTTATCGCCGCTTCTTACCGCATTGTGATATAGCTCTGAAACTTCGTGACTTTTCCTAATGTCCTTTTGGACGTATTTTGAAGAAATAAAAACAATCGTCTTGGGTTGATCAGAGGCAGGCCCAGGCACAGATTCAAGAGGGCGGTGTCAGGCCAATTTCTACACTCTGATGAGCCTTCAAATCCAGTCAGATATTTGCACGTAATGTTCATAAGTACTACCTTCTAGCCAGCACCATTAGTGCAGAACACATATGTTGTACATTTTGCGTTACTAATTTATGCACATAAATGGCAGAGGCGCTTCCTGGCTAAGGCAGTAAGGGTGTTTGGGTTGGATTCGACATAATAATAAAGTAAGCCACTGGCATACTACCTCAACAAGGTGATTTTTGGTAATCCGTATAGTGAAAGAATTTAGTAATTTTCGGCATAGGCGGATCAAAGTCAGTTTTGTATGGGAGGCATTTATATTAGGCGTGTTCAAGTAAAGGGAATGGTTCATAATACCTAATTAGACAGTAGGAAAGCCTGGCTGTCCCTGAAGTTTCAGAACTCATGAATGTGTATGCATGTGCTATGCATCGATGCACAAGATGTTGCGGTGGAGGTGGATCCATGTCAAACAAATAAGGTGTCCACCTAATTTTTGCGTACCTTGCGTCGCATATGATATGTGAAGTGTTCACTTGTAGAGCAACATTCGGTACAGCATTGCTAAATTACTCCTCGCTTATGAGTTGATTACAAAATGCCATTTTTGCTGGCCAAACGTGTCCTCAATTTCCGTTACCCTGGATATGTCTATAATTTGTATTGACCTGCATGACCCCGCAGCCCAAAGCACTATTAAGTTGGAGTGAATTCGCAGCAATTGAACTCGAATGTGAGACTAAGACCCAGAGTAATGGTAAAACAAATAGTGACAATATTTCCGCCTTCTTTCCTCCGCATCCGCCGTTTTCAGCATCCTAACGTTTTGTTTTCATAAGCATGTAGTTAACGACACAAGCCTTCGAACGATTTTATATTGGTTTTTGGTTTGCGAGATGTGAAGGGGGAGAAATAACAATCGAATGACTTTGCATGCCTTACACCATAGGGTTAAAGTGGTACGACATAATATCCTTAAAATTCAATGACATTTCATGTCTTACACCATAGGGTTAAAGTGGTACAACATGATATCCCAACAATTCAATGACTTTTCATGCCTTACACCATAGGGTTAAAGTGGTACAACATGATATCCATCCGTGAATCCAATCCATATGAGCCCCTAAAACATATAAATATAGCAAACAAATATTGAGGCATTTGTTTTTTCTGCAAATTTAGTTTTTCCGATTGGAAGCTGCTATTAACAGCTATTAATGTACTTAACAATATTTATCATTATTGCATCAAGATCAGCATTGACCATAGCCATTACTACATACATTTTGCACGAATATTCCTTCAAAAGGGCAAATTATTTGCTGCTGAAATTCAGAATTTCACCTGGTAGGTAATTAACATTAAATACACCCAACCATGTCCTTGTTGAAACATGTTTATTGAACTCCAGGTCCTCATAAATTTAACATTAAAACATTGTTTTAAGGATGTATAATGCAAAATATGTGATTGTAGATGGTCCGCATCCAAACTATATACGGCCTCAAAGGTATCATGCACATATTACTGAAATTATGTGATGTGTAGAGTATGATGTTGGGCATACAGGTTGTAGCTGTTCTGTCCCAGAAATTCCTTGTTGAAATCATATGCAATGTGAGTGAGAAGTTTAGGCCTTCATTTCCCTACCCCTATTCCAAGATTTTTCCCCTGCCTTGGAAGTGCCAGGTTCCTTTATTTCTTATGGCTTGGTCCTGGTGGATTGGACCCTACCTGGTAAATATCCGGTGCGACGCCACTGCCCTGAGGCCTTACATCAAACTGTGCTTCACTTTGCGTGCTTCAAACGATTCTTCCTAGGCTCCTTGGGAGCTTTCCAGCGATCCTGTCATGTTTTATCTAGCCCAATTACCAGTGTCTGATGGTGGCGGCACATCGATGATAATCGTATTTTGTTTCTGAAGGTTTCAGTTAAAAAGAGTATGATGACAATAGTCCTGCGTCGCACCTGCCTCTTCAGTGCCTAATAATAGGCCTCACCAGTCGCCACATCCCAGCAGAATCAGCTTTCCGGCAGCCTCTTCTACGGTGTGCCGCTGTGTCGTCGCTGACAGTAGCGGCGTGGCACCGGCGGCTGGGGTCCTGTGCCCACTGCCCATGGGCGTTGCCACAAATTTCAGATATTGGGTGAGGGACGAGAAGTTGTTCAAGTCGTTTTGTGTCCATGTAGAGCCGGAAGCGTAACATTAAGCTTCACGACGTTTGGAGAGAGCATGGGCCGCGTCCTTTCCCACTGTCCCCCACCGTGACGACGTCCATACCTGCACCTGTCAGGGCTGGCCGTCGACATATCGAGCAGTGAGGGGCACCAGCTGACCAGTGACCGACAGGTGGCCTGTGACAGCCGTGACAAGTGGCGCCTCTGGTGGTGATACCTGTACTCCCCGGAAGGGGCGGACACCCAGACGGCTGAGCGGTATGCGCAATGCCGTGACGGAGCCCGCGCGATGGCCAATGCTTACGACTGCTACGACTTACAACTGCTACGCATTATAACACGGGATAATTAAACAGATCATTATTTGAGCAGACCAGACGATGTTCCGAGGTCGACAACTGAAGCTTGTCGCTACCAAGAACGAAGCGTTGACAGAGAGAGAGAGAGAGGAGAGAGGAGAGAGGAGAGAGGAGAGAGGAGAGAGGAGAGAGGAGAGAGAGAGAGAGAGAGAGAGAGAGAGAGAGAGAGAGAGAGAGAGAGAGAGAGAGAGAGAGAGATATATATATATATATATATATATATATATATATATATATATATATATATATATATATTCAGAAATTGTTCGGGCTCGTGCCGGTTTCGCAAGCCCTAAACTGATCCCGGACCGCACTAAAAGTGAAGTCAATAAAGCGCTTCGTTTCTGGCATGCTGTGTTCAGTGGATAGTGTTTCATATGTCGATTAAGAACATGATCACTCCTGTGTTGCCATTTTCGTGTCTCCTTTGCAGTGGTAGAAGCTACTCGTTTCCGACGCATTCGATTCATCTCCGACTCTACGACGCTCTCAATTCTGATGCAAGTGGGAGAATTTTTTCGGCCTTAGACAATGTCATTTACCAGTGTAGTCACAGTTTGGGGAAAATGCTTAAGTCATGGAAGCTGAGCAAAACGAATCCGAGTTGGATCGACCATTGGCTACGGTCAGTCGTGTCCGATCGGGGCCAATGGTAGCGGGCGTGGCAGTCGTTGATGAACTCCCACGAATCAGCTGTAGCCTCCATCCAATTTCACCATGATCGTTTTGACGGCAACAATTAGCACTATTGTCACGTCTGCACGATGCCGGGACAGCGACGCTACCAACCCATCCTAAGCCGTGACCTCTCCTTTACCACGGTCTGCACGATGCCGGGACAGTGATGCTACCAACCCATCCTAAGCCGTGACCTCTCCTTTACCACGGTGACGGCAGGATTTATAGGCATATATCTAGCACATTCACGTGGGTCAGAAGCATCGCAGCTCACGCGAACCCAAGGTCTGGAACAATTTGCATTCATCTGCTGTCGACACCAGCGAATTCAGCCGTGTTTCGACAGTCATTTGATGCTTTATAGCCCAGTCATATGCAGTGGGAAAACCCAAATGTCTACCGACCTGCGTGTCCCTCTTCAGAGTGTGGATGTTCCGACCTGCAACGGCCACATGAAGAGTCCGGGTGCATGGAAGCACACTGGTGCCCTCTCCGGCTGCCCTGGGCGTCATTTGATTATCAAATACACGTATTCTTAGCAGATGTAAGAATACGTGTGTTGATAAGCCATAACTGATACACGGCCTTTCCCAGCTGATGCGAGCTGGGGAAACGCCTGGTCCGGTGAGGACCAGGCGTCCTCACCGGAGGGATGACTGCCACACTTGGCCATTTCACCAGGCGTCCTCACCGGAGGGATGTCTGCCACACTTGGCCATTTCACCAGGCGTCCTCACCGGAGGGATGACTGCCACACTTGGCCATTTCACCAGGCGTCCTCACCGGAGGGATGTCTGCCACACTTGGCCATTTCACCAGGCGTCCTCACCGGAGGGATGACTGCCACACTTGGCCATTTCACCAGGCGTCCTCACCGGAGGGATGACTGCCACACTTGGCCATTTCACCAGGCGTCCTCACCGGAGGGATGACTGCCACACTTGGCCATTTCACCAGGCGTCCTTACCGGGGGGATGACTGCCACACTTGGCCATTTAACCAGGCGTCCTCACCGGGGGGATGACTGCCACACTTGGCCATTTCACCAGGCGTCCTCACCGGGGGGATGGCTGCCACACTTGGCCATTTCACCAGGCGTCCTCACCGGGGGGATGACTGACACACTTGGCCATTTCACCAGGCGTCCTCACCGGAGGGATGACTGCCACACTTGGCCATTTCACCAGGCGTCCTCACCGGAGGGATGACTGCCACACTTGGCCATTTCACCAGGCGTCCTTACCGGGGGGATGACTGCCACACTTGGCCATTTCACCAGGCGTCCTCACCGGGGGGATGACTGCCACACTTGGCCATTTCACCAGGCGTCCTCACCGGAGGGATGACTGCTACACTTGGCCATTTCACCAGGCGTCCTCACCGGAGGGATGACTGCCACACTTGGCCATTTCACCAGGCGTCCTCACCGGGGGGATGTCTGACACCCCTGGCCATTCTGCAAGGCATCTTCACCAGAGGGACATCTGCCACCCCTGGCCATTGCGCCATACGTCCTCATCGGGGATGTGTGCCATGTCAGGCCATTTTGCCACAATCTTGACGGAGTCACGAAACGAAAAGAAACAGCGAGCTACTTGCCACAAAAGCAATCCGAATGTACCCTAGTTGTATACATCAAATCAATATGTAGTCTCCTAGATCTGGTAAGAAGTCAAGGTTTGACATAAATGCACCCTAGTTGTTTGCATCAGATCAATACGTGTAGTCTTCTAGATCTGGTAGGAAGTCAAGATTGAACGCAAATATGGTATCGATCATCTCAGTCTTGTTGCGGATCAACACACATCTCAAATATAATCGTATCGCATCAACCACAGTATCGCTTACAATTGCACGCATCTACCTTCATCTGACTTTGTGCTGGATATATGTAATTAATCAGATCGCGTCAAGACCTTCTAAATGACAATAAACCTGCTCTGATAACACTAAGCTTAATATAAACTGCTATCAACGCACTATATACTTGGTTTATCGGCGAACAGTTTTCACTTAATCGAATATAATACGTAACACATCACATGATGCATCCTTGCAATGCATGTTTGACAACACATTTTCCACTAACCAAATGCATGTTATCACACTATTTGGCGGCATCGCATTTTCACGCGTCCAGTTTTCTGGAGGTCACCAAAAGTCTTGGAGTAGCATGGCATGCTGGTATGAAAAATAACAATAACTGTATCAGATTTGTGTACGGTGTTGAGGTAAAGAACAAAAATATCCAAAAGCACAAACACAGACACAATAAAACATCGCAGGAATTCATGTCCCTCGCAAACTATTTTGTCTGATGTTTACTCATCCACCACTACAAAATTATCTCTATAACAAACTGCATTATATTCGATTATGAGGAGTAAGGTAAACGTAAACGGGCCGCGCACTATATGTGGAAGAGATTATAACTTCACACATGAAAACCTCGTGAGTTAACATGGTGCGAACGCGCTCCCTTCCCAAAGCCGTCCAACCACAGTCGATGCGACTACCCAAAGTCGTCTAGCCACAGTCGATGCGACTTCCCAAAGTCGTCTAACCACAGTCGATGCGATTTCCTAAAGTCGTCCAACCACAATCGATGCGACTGTTGGCAGCGTTCGCAGATGTTCGCTGTATGTGTCACGTTACACTATGAGCCCTTACTGCAGGCAGCGGGTCGTGACGTAGTCACCAGACCAACACTCCCTTGGGTCCAGGACAGATACCACGTCATGACTGGCGATGCCTCGGATCAATCACTTAGCGCGATGCTGCCCCTGCCTGCATAATATTCAACGAGAGTGGATCAAGGACTTCTCTCGTTTGGGGATTCATGTCTCGAATCGTGTGAGGCCGTACGCCAAGCAATTTCTACCTTAGTAAGTGACCTCCTTCCTTGTTGAGCAGTCCAGCTCCGTCGCAGTTAGGGATGTCGATCCCGGGCCGTTTTCCCAATCCCGGGATTTCGGGATTTTCCGGGAAAAAATCCCGGGACTTCCCGGGATCCCGGGATTCATATATTCTCTCTAATAATCCAAGGTATTCCGATCAGAATTTCGACTCATGACGTCCAGATGCGCCATGCAAACGCCTTTTATCCATTTGACAATCGAGTGATCATTCACACATTCACATTTAGTTACGATATGCGCGGAGTAACTCCCTGAAGCACCTGAAATGCATCGCGAAAACCACACCTTCAGTGGAGTAACAATACTCCATCAATAGACTGGATGTTCTACGCCGTTTGTTGTTTGATAATTGCCTACCCAGCGTCGGGTATTCAAACAGGCGATCTCGATCATTTTTCCTCGCCTTCAGAAAAAGGGATACTCACAGGATCAAATGATGTACATGTATTACTCGATTAACATAAGACTGTTCCATGCAATGCACTCGCACAACAATAAGTATACTCGACTGCTAAGCGGAATCGAATAAACATGTTGCCAAGCTTTTACCGACAGTGACATTTTAAGAAGCACAGGGCATCAACTGTATCGTCATTCAGACGGGAACGTTCCTTTGTCACTATGTTACCTACAGTTGAGAACACTCGCTCAGATTCGACGCTCGTGGCGACAATGTCTTTGAGCCACTTATAGGCCATGCTGGCGAGTGGCCCTTTCCCAGAAACTGGAAGATTTCCCAGTTCTTTTTTCACTGCCTTTGAAAGCTGGGGTCTTCCAAGCTGTCCCGGTGCGCCAGGCACACGACTTTTCGCCGCCGTTTCCAGCGCGCGTTGCAGCTGCTGCTGCAGAGTCGGCTCCGGCGCGGACTGTTCGACACCCTCACTCTCACTGTCAGACACAGCATCACCGATCCTTTCCCCACTCATCCGTTGTATCATACGAGTTATGTACTCATCTACTTCTCTCCGAGTAGCCTGCGGGAATATCTCCCTTTCTGCCTCGTCTTGAGGCAGCAAGTCGTTATGCAGCGCCTGCAAGACTGCAGCCGCCTTAGAGCGACGCTGACGAATCCTCAGCGTCAAAGCATCGTAGAACCTCTTTGCCAGCTGGCCGCCTTCCTTTTCCAGGGAGCTGAGCACAAACTTCAGAGCAGCTTCGGCTTCTAACAGTCCACTGTCTCTGCGGCACAGGGCCTCTGCCCCCAACTTTACGATGTTGAGGCACCGAACAATCTCCCGCACCATGTCGAGCTCCCGATCACTGGTCATCTGCACTTTCTTGTCACCTATGTCAATAATTGCTTTGTGCACTGCGCTTTTTAGTGTAATAAATCGTTCCAGCATTGCAAACAAACTGTTCCACCTCGTTTTGCAATCAAGAATTAGCATCACCTGCTTACCTTGTTCTTCCGTCACGTACTTTTGAAGCAGTTCGTTTCGCACGGGCGATTTTCGAAACCATCGCACAATTCTCCGGACGCTTCGAACCGCTTCGGCTCGTGAGCCCTGCAGCTCATTGTAATCCTCGACCCCAACGACGTCATCCTCCCCGATGTCATCTTCATCCGATCCATCCGTAGGTGACTCCGTATCTGGTGCCGCACAGGCGTCACGAGCCTCACTGGTTGTCTTAGCTCCGCCGTCACTCGTGTATAAAACATCAATTACCGCAAGATGCACGCCATGTGCAAAGCACAGCTGGTGCTCGCACGGCAAACTTCTTCCGAACTTCACCATGACGGATGCGCCGTCGGTGGTGACACATGTTACGTGCAGGTTGAGGTCGAGGTCAAACTCAGTTAGTTTGACCTTCAGCAGGTCCATGCATTTCTCCGCTGGCATAGAGCCATGACACCGAACCACACCGAGGCCCCACACCTTTGCACCAGAGTGCACGTTCATGCTCATATATCTTCGATTCCTGAGAGACGTATATTCGTCGATTGTGAGAGAGAACCTCGTGCCTTGCGTTATCTCATCTGTCAGCTTTTGTTTTACCTGACATTTGATCCTGGCACAGTGCCTCATGACACGATTTCGGATTTCCTCGTGACAGGTTGGTAGATTTTTAAACCCTTTGGCAGCCATAAGGTTGCGCAAGTCCGGTGAAGTGCAAAAAACACTGAACGGAATCCCGTCCCTACCGCACAATCTTGCCAGCATGGAGTCCAGATCATCCTCAGCGTTGGGTGAAAAGTATCTGTCCAGGGGCCTGGTCCTTTTTGCAGCAGGCTGTGGCTGGTCTGAGTTCGAATCGTCTTGAGACGCTCCATCCTTCGATGAACCGGCGTACCGATCTGGATGCTGGCTCTTTACGTGGGTGTGAAGGCCTTTTGTGGATCCACCCGAAATCTTCAGCACCTTTCTACAGTAACGGCACTTGGCACTTTGGCCGGTTGTCTCACGCAGAAAATGCTCCCAAACAGCACTCCCCTTAAACACGACGAAGTCCGACATCTCGCCGCTTACACGACTGCTAGGACACTGAGCTTCTCCACCAAGCCTCACGCTCACATCGTCCGGTGTCTTGTTGCGCCGCGCTGGTATCATGTGTCAGTGCTATGCGCAGACATCCCCCCCCGCCCCCACGCGGAGTAAGCAGTCGACGTCGTGTTCAATCTCGGAACCTGAGACTGGGGTCTCCCAGACGGAATCGTGTGACATGGAACTGGCGTTTTGATGCGGTCAAACGTCGCGCGACTTCTGTGACCGAAAAACAAACTAATGGATGAATAACGAAACCAGCCGGACTTCTTCTGCCGCAAGAACTCAGGCTGGAAATTGATTAAATCCAGACTAATATTTGGTCAACCTAGTGAAAACACCACTTCTGAGACAGCGTTGTTATTTCCTCTCTGAATTATAGCAGCATTTAGCTGTACAATTTGTTATTTTTGTCAGTCGAGATTTCGGGATCCCGGCCATCCCAATCCCGAGATTCGGGACTGATACAATCCCGGTATCCCGGGATCCCGATCCCGGGATCGACATCCCTAGTCGCAATACGCTCTTGGCGCCTAAGAACTTGCAACGACTTAACCTAGGGTACTGCAGTTTTCATCCAATTTTTTTTCAGCACCCTGATTCAATGAGAACTATAGTCCCTGAACTACTGGACATAGTATGTGGGCTTCGAAGACTTCATTCTTATCTCCCCCTCGCTCCACAGTCTCAGATTAACTTTAGGTGAACTGAAATTTTCACGACACCAAGCGAGTTTCCGAGGATATACTCTGCCAAGTAAAAACGTCCCAGAAGTGTGGCCATTCTACGTAAACGTGCGAACGAACCTGATACCTGTTCAGGATAATATATCAGAGGCACAATGGTAAATAAGCGATGAATAATGGGAAGCAAGTAGATAAGACGACCATGTCACAACAATCCTGAGCCGTGTTGATATGAATCCGATACCTGTCGCCAATGAAGTGAATGCCACTTTTATGTGATACAGACCAGTGACCTGCACGACTCCGTCGGAAACGAATACTGTGCACCAAACATTCTATTGAGCTCCGTCGCGTCTGCCCAGATTAATCGAGGTCCTACTAAGAATGCAGATCGCTCCGTTTACGTGCGATAAGAGAATCTCTATATAGATGAGAGAATATCTGCAATTCAGCCAGCCTACAGGAAATAATTATACAAGAATATGGCTAGTATAGTTCATTTACGTGTTTAAGTCGTTAACTTATGGTAATAATGAGTCATATAACAGAGCCGAGCCATTCGAAATCAAATGAGGTCCTTTGTTTGAATTATAATTCAAGACCTCTTCAACGACCAAATAGTGTAGGAGGATTTCATGTTATTTTTTGTCTTTAGATGTCTCCATGATTGTCTTAAAACGAAATATCAACATGGAATAGTTGTGTCTGATCCTTTGCGTTCACATCAGCAAAACAAATGTTTGGTGCGGCATATATGCGTGGATGCATACATGCGGTCAGGAAGCTCCACAATGATGTAGGAGGGAAGCTCCAGATAACCCATGCAAAATCCACAAGTCGTTGGGGAATCAGCCATTCAGTGGTCTGTGCAAAAGTATATAAAATAGCACCTATATTTCAAGCAGGGGCGGATTTAGGGGCATTCAGACATGTCGCCGGCTATCGATGGTAGCTGCACCCCTCTTGGAAATTGGCGCCCATTTTAAGGTAGGAAAGGCGTCCCATGGGAAGATTCTACTGCACCCTCTTGATTTGTTCTCGACTGCTCTCATCACCCGAACCAGTGGCGTCTCTGGACGAGTCCCCAATTATAACTTCTGGATCCGCGCTTGAATTCAATGCCATTATCAGACATGTAATTCCAATTTTAGGGCATCAGCTGGGCAAGCATCATGCGAAAGTTAGGGATGCACATTTCAGTTTTTTGTACAAAATGTCAAGTTAGTAATGCACATGTTCAACATGAGGTTGCTCGTGCATCCCAAGATTATATGAGGTTCCCCCATGACTGGAATGATCGAAGCATGATGCATTTGCTTAAACTTGCATTACCTTACCGTTACAAGCGGTGGGAAGCATCATCAATAGTATTCTGCTGCGATGACAAGGGTGGGCTCGCGGGATTGAAGAAGGCTAACAGGAATAATTTCATAAAATAACCTGTCAAACCATGCCACAAGACTATTGTCCGTTCACACAGGGATGGAGATTCTTGTACATGTGGTGTGGCCTGAGCCCCACTATCCGTGTATTGGCCCCACCAACTTCTTGCACTAACATGCTTGTTCTTGCTCTCGTAACAATAACTTCTTGTGCACCAATATGTGGGAGTGGCCCCATGAACCCAATTTGCAGCACTCGTTGCCTCACCCTCCATGCGTTGGATCCCACCAAGAATTTGCAAATTCATTCATCCATACGTTAGCTACTGACAAGACGGGCGGCACCTCGTTGGACCGGATGCTCCTCGTCGAGGGGGCACTCATTAAAGGCATTATATACCATGCAACGTCATATAGGTTTGATGCTGACGTTAACATACCTTCACTGGGGTGGGAACTGCTCCCCTGTCCCCTTAGTCCATCGCCTATGGCCACGGATGACACCCGAACCCCGATAACATAAATGTCCTTAGTTATGTCATATCACGGGGAAACTGACCTGACACACCATGCGCAAAACTTATATTTCTGCTACAGACACTGCATTGGTTAACAACTCCACTCGTAGATAACAACTTGCATATTGTTTAAGAGCCCCCCCCCAATGTTGGCTCGGTCCCTCAATAATTTGGAGCTTTAACATGGGCCCCTATTGAAGCCTTAGCATGGGCCCCTATGGGCGAGACCCTTCACAACCGATCTCGACCCTATCATTTTCTCCACGTACTTGGCATCCTCCAATGCTTTTCAGAAATTCAGGCATCTGGACACACTGGAGAAGTTTTATAATTTGAAAGCATGACCTCATTTAAAATGAATTACACGCATGAGTTGATTGACTAATAGGAATCTGACAACACGGACCAACTTTTGAACGCCGTAAAAGAAGCATGTTGCAGAAGTGAAATTACTCGTTCCTCCCAATTAAAAGCAGGGGCGGATTCAGGAATGTGCATCGGGCGGTGCTCTGGAGGAGCGTCATGTCCTCGGATGGGTGCCACTGCGAAAGTCCTGGGGGCGCCTTCGGCTGAAAATGTGTTGAAAGGGGTGCAGGGTGCACTGGAACACACTGAGCTTTTTCGTCACATGAGTGTGGGTTTTCCTCTCAAGGTTCTCAAGGTACTTCTCTGAGAGTGGCGTCTTTGGCTGAATAATCCATGGAGCGGAGGACGGGAAGGTATATTCGAGCCTCCCTGGAGGGGCGCTTCTTCTCCGTTAGAGAGGTGCCACCCGGTGGCGTTGATTTCTGAAAATGTTAGGGGGGTGTAGCGGAGCGCGAGTGAGCGCACCAGCGTACTCGCCGGTCCACCGCTGTGCGCGAGTGCCGCCGTCTACTCGCGCCTCATAGCCCAATTCAAAAACCCTTTCATTTTACTTGGCGATTTTAACGCCCATAGCCCAGCGTGGGATAGAACACGCACACTTCCAGACATTCGCGGACGCATAGTTGAACACATCTTAGACAGACACAATTTAGTATTACTCAACACCGGTGAGCCAACATTTTTCCACCTCGGTCACAATACAGAAACTGCCATTGATTTAACAATTTGTTATCCAGCCCTGGCCAACTATTTTCATTGGACAATAGACACGGACATTCATGATAGCGATCGCTGCCCCATTAAATTAATACCGACCATTTCAACAACAGATCTCGACGTGGCACGAGCCTCCTTGTCCTTACCTTTAATTCTACCACTCTTCCCAAAGCCCTCATCGCCGAATGCCTACGCTACCAAGTCCGTGTCTTTATTCCAAATCCTCTCCGCTGTTTTAATTGCCAGCGCTTCGGCCATGGCAGCAAAACATGCCGCCAACCCGCCCGCTGCTCCGAGTGTGGCGAACCACCTCACTCTGACTCCACCTGCTCCAAACCGACCCACTGCCTCAACTGCAATACACCTGACCACCTGACCACATCAACACTATGTCCAGTCTGGCGCAAAAAGAAAGAGGTTTGCGCCGTCAAGGCCACAACCGGAGTGTCATACCCCCAGGCCCGACGGTCTGTCGAGGCCACCTCCCCTCGACCAAAACTTACACCCAGGCGGCCACCGTTGCTCCCTCCACCCATCGCGTCAACACCACTTCTACTTCTATTCAAACTGACATGATTCCCGGATTAGCTCCACTAAAAAAACTCACACCACTGACCACACCGACACAAACCACCCTGGCTCCCAACACACAAACCACTCCGGCTCCCAACAAGGGAACCACTCCAGCGAGGACTGACAGGCCCCGCAGTCATTCGGCTGCGGGAGCAAATACACGTTCCCCATTAGCTTGGCCGATCGAGCCCTGCGCGTCCAGCGCCGGCCGGCGCCTACGTGACACGACCGACTCCAAGCCGGCGGGCATCCTCCGCGGCAGTGGCCGGTGGTCGTGACCTTGCCAAGGTCACCGGCCGGCCGGACGGCTCTGGCGGGACCACCGCCGCTTCGGTTCGCACCCAACCCACATGTCCGCCAGAATTACAATCCTGGCTCCGACATGCACCGAGAAAGGTGACGACAAATACTAATTTTCACCAATGTCCATATTTCTACAGTGGAACTGCCGTAGTTTGATTTCCAAATGGGCAGAAATGAAAGCCTTTTTAGCATCTTAACTCCGATTCTCCTCGCACTTCAAGAAACCTGTTTTTTGCCTACCGATACATATAATTTCAATATTTTCAATTATTCGCTATACCGCCACGATGAGGTCCGTGGATCACACCGCAGTGGCGGTACAGCCCTTTACATTAACAATGATTACACACATACACAAATTACACTTCATTCATCGCTACAAGCCGTAGCTTGTACATTGCGTTTACATGGTCGAAATATAGATGTATGCTCACTATACATTCCACCGTCTACAGACAACACAACCATGTTGACACAATTAGAAAACCTCATCACAAATTTCAAAAACCCGTTCATCTTACTTGGCGAATTCAACGCTCATAGCCCAGCGTGGGACAAAAACGTACACACCCAGACACTCGCGCACGCATTATTCAACACGTTTTAGACCGACATAATTTAGTAATACTTAACACGGGAGAGCCAACATTTTTTTACCTTGGACATCACACAGAAACTGCAATAGATTTGACAATTTGCTCTCCAACTCTGGCCAACGATTTCGATTGGACATAGACACAGTCATTCATGACAGCGATCACTACCCCATAAAATTGATACCCATTTGTTCAACTGCGACCGATACCACACCCAACTTTATCCCACGCTGGAAAATTTCGAAAGCTGATTGGACAACATTTCAGGAACTTTCACAAATTCAATACAACTCCAACATTTCTCCCGTCGAAAACATCAACTTAATTACAAGTACACTCTTTGAAGCAGCATCGACTACAATTCCACTCACCAAACCTGTTACAAAAATAATTCCAGTTCCATGGTGGTGTCCGGAAGTAGCACAGGCCATCGCAATTAGAAAAAGAGCATTTCCAAAATATCTCAGACATCTCGATTAATGCAATTTACTTCACCGAAACCGTGAACGAGCCCGAACCCGCCGCATCATACGCGATGCTAGGCGGCGTTCATGGTTATCATATTTACAACAACTCACTCTTTTAAGCCAAATCTGGCAATTAATCCGCCGATTGTCCGGACGTATCCCATTTAAATCACTCCCGGCCCTCAAAATCTAGAATATCACCATTACAGACCCACAAACAATAGTAACTACAATAGCAGACACCATGGCCCACAATAGCTCTCATAACAACTACAGACCGGAATTCTTACAAAATGCACAACACGCTTTTCACACCGATTGAACACAATTCGATTCTGACAATACTGAAACATACAATGGTCCTTTTCAAATTTCGGAACTAGAAAATGCAACTTCCTCCGCCGGTAACACTTCTGTAGGGCCCGACAATTTACATTATTCCCTTTTTAGACATTTATCCGACCACACGAAGCATTCCATCTGACGAACATTTAATTCATTATGGTTAGGTCATATTTTTCCCGAATCTTGGAAAGAAGCCACCATCATTCCGATACCAAAACCCGGCAAAGATCACAGCGACCCCGACAATTTTCGACCCATTGCTCTCACCAGGTGTCTTGGAAAACTTTTGAACGTATTATTATTAAAAGACTGACCTGGCACCTGGACACAAATTCTCCTCTATCTCCCATTCTATGCGGTTTTCGGCGAGGACGCAGCACCATAGATCACCTTATTAGATTAGAGACAGACATCCGCCTAAGCTACAAAATACATGAACACACTGTAGCAGTATTTTAGACATAAGCAAAGCATACGATATGGTTTTCAAACCCGCATTACTTTTCAAAGTTCAGCAACTCGGCATAAAAGGACACTAAGTGCATTATTTAGTTGGTTTTTTATCTGGTTCTCGTCCATTCCATATCAGGTGCCGGTCAGCCATCTCCGATCCACGTTTTGTTCAGAACGGATTACCACAGGGGAGTTGTATTTCACCAGTATTATTTAACATCATCATTAATGATCTTTTCCATAACATGCGTGCCAATCTATCATTTTCGCTATTCGCAGACATTGTTATTGACATTGTTATTGACATTGGAACATTGTTTAATTAGATTGCAAAACGCACTTGACCGAGTACACGAATGGTCCCTAAAGTATGGTTTCCTTTTTTCGGCCCCAAAATCTGCAACACGGATATTTAGCAAATCGACACCCTGCCCGAACCCAGACACACCGTTTCACCTCGGTAAGAACAACATACCTTTTGTAAATTCATTTAAATTCCTAGGCATTATTTTTGATCGTAGGCTATCCATCTATCAACACATCAAACACGTTCAGACCAAATGATTTCACCGACTCAATTTATTTCGCTGTATTACTTCTCCTCATTCGGAGCCGATCGTCATACGCTTTTACATCTCTACAAATTCTTAGTTCTTCCCATCATAGAATATGGGTCGGTAGCAGGCGCGCACCCAGGATTTTTCCATGGGGGGCCCGGACCGAAAAGGGCACTTGGCCGGCTTCAAAAGGGCACTTGACCGGCTCCAAAAGGGCACTTTGCGGCCCGGGCCACACTGGAAGGTTTGTTGACCGGGGTGGTGGGGAGTGGTGGCAAGCAATTTGTTTTAAAATTGCTAGATAAAATGATTTTTTGGCCGGTATGTCCCAAATTTAGCCCGAAAATCACCTGCTTTATGATAAGGCAGGTGATTTTAGGGCTAAATTTGGGACATTCCGGCCAGTGAGGGCACTTTTCGGTCAAAAGGGCACTTTTGGCCAAAAGGGCACTTTGGTCTCATGGGGGGGGGGGGGGCCGGGCCCCCTGGGACCCCCTCCGGTGCCCCACTGGTCGCTAGTCTACGCTGGTGCCAGTACCTCCACTTTGAAACTTTTGGACACCATACAAAATAAATTCATCCGTTTAGCACTTGGTGCAATGATAACTTCTCCCATCAATTCTCTACAAACAGAAGCAGGAATTCCGCCATTAGAACACCGAAGAATGGAACAAACACTTAGATATGCCGCAAAAATTATATTTCAAGAGCACCATCCCACACATACATCATTACAAGTTCTCCCAAATTTACACCACGACTATTTTGGTCCCGCCGGAAAGCGAACCGGCCTTACCATAGCTTCACGCATCAAAACATTTTCTACACAACTCCAATACAATATTCCACATATTACTGCTCTTCCTCCACCAACTACACCACCGTGGCACATGACCGTACGACATATTTTTATCTCACGATCACTCCAAAATCACAAATTTGTCCAGAATACGTCAAACAAAAATTACACCAGTTTCGTTCCCGTTATCGCCATATTCCTTTTGTTTTCATCGACGGATCTAAAGACGCAAATTACACAGGAAATGCCATTGTTTCCGGTAAATACACCAAACAACATCGCTTGCCAAACGGGACCTCCATTTTCATCGCGGAATTGCACGCCATTCTCACTGCCCTTCGCTATGTCCGCAATCGTTCAATTTGTCACCCCATGCGCCATGTCGTCATTTGTTCCGACACAAAATCTGTTCTTCAATCTATTTCTTCACTTTCATTTTCGCACCATTGCCATATTTCCATTTACGACACACTTGAAACACTTCATCTGATGGGAATGAAGGTCCGTTTCCTGTGGGTGCCCAGTCACTGTGGCATCCCAGGAAACGAGGAAGCAGATCATTTCGCAAAACAACCATTACAATTACCACACATCACACAAATCCCACCACATTTTGACGCCATCAAATCAACAATACGACAAAACATTCGGCATTTTTGGAACCAACAATGGACTGAAACTACAAACCACACACAATTACGTCTCATCAAATCTGCCATCGATAACTGGACCACATCATATAAAAAAACAGACAAGAAGAAAAAGTTATATCGCGGCTCCGCATAGGTCACACTTTTCTCACCCATCGATATATTTACACCTTCATGCCCATCATGCAACACTCATCTTACAGTTTCATATATTCTCCTACACTGTCAACATTACCATGAACATCGAAAAACACTTACCACCTACTGCCGTGCACACAACGTCCCCTTTTCTTTGCCCACACTATTAGGAGATACACACCCTTTCTCATCAATCTCCTTTTCATTTTTCTCCGAAAAACCAAATTACTTCAGGACTTGTAAATTGACTTTCAGAACATAATATTTTTTATTTCTCATTCTATTCACGGCACGAAATGGCCTGAGCAGGCCGAAGTGCCTATTATAATAAAATAAAATCAAATAAATATCTCCATCTCATGTCTCTGGGATCATCTCTCCCTGGAGGTCCACCACACTTAGGTGGAGGTGTGATTAGATCGTACATTTCACCGGTGTCAATTGGCCGCAGTAACCTCCCTGGCTTCAGACTAGCCAGCATTACCTTTCCTCCATTACCTGACCACTACCACGGTACCTCTCCTCCGTCCTCCGTTACCTGACCGTTACCACGTTACATCTCCTCCATTGCCTGACCGTTAACACGGTACCTCTCATTCATTACCTGCCATTACCATGGTACCCTTTCTCCCTGATGGCCTTCCCATATCCTACGCCTACCCACGCACCTAGGCGTTACAGTGACACAATAGATGGGAGCAATGGTCGGGCTCTAATTGATTGTGGACACACTTCGTAAGGTCTCATGGTAAACGTTGAAACTATTGGGGGACAAAGCTAACATTGAGGGGACAAATGCTCCCACAAAAGTCAAAAGTATGCAAAACAACACCTATGGGGCCACCTGTACATGAGGGAATCATGTAAGGTGTCCCAGCCCCCTGTGTGAATAAAAGCCCATGATTAAAAGTTATTAAGCAAATGAATGCTCGACAGCATGGTCGGATAGCTTTGGTTTGTGTTGTTGGTCATGTTGTCAAGCTCACCTATAACATGTGAATACAATCACAAGGGCTTGCTGTGCTCGCCCTCGCTTGTGAAGCTTATTCAAAAGAACTTTATCACAAGCTCATCCTTTGGGATTAAGATGAGGTTTGTTTCTTTGCAAATAGATGGCGGTAAGCTCACTGCTTGCCAATTATACTGTGCCGGCTGGTCAAATAGTAAATACATTTCTCTACAGCACAAAAATGCTATCTGCCACCCATAATATGGAAGAGCTTGACGTCAGTCAAACTAGCGACAGATTCACATTGATATTGAGATTGATATTGGCCGGAAGGGCGGACTCATCCGATTTCCTTCAAAATTTGCACACGGGTAGAACTCGACGCACTGATAATGATGAGCATAAAAACTAAGAGAGGCGTTCATAAACAGCTGAGATATTCAAGGTCAAAGGTCAGAGTCCGTGAGGTGGAACTCTTCAGATTCCCTTCAAAATAGGTCCACAGATAGTACTCGATAGACTAATCATCATGATTATAAAAGCTAAGAGGGCTGAGCTGAGATATTCAAGGGCAAAGGTCAGAGTCCTCGAGGTCGGACTCTTCAGATTCCCTTCAAAATTGGTCCACAGATAGGACTCCAAGCACCGATAATCATGAGTATAAAACCTAAGAGGGGCGTTCATAAACAGCTGAGCTATTCAAGGTCAAAGGTTGTGGTCATTGTGGTCGGAAACTTCAGATTCCCTGAAAAATTGGTCCACAGGTAGATATCGATGCACTGATCATCATGCACCTGAAAGCTAAGAGGGGCGTTCATAAACAGCTGAGATATTCAAGGTCAAAGGTAGTGGTCATTGTGGTCGAATACTTCAGATTCTCTTAAACATTGACCCACGGGTAGTACTCGACGCACTGATCATCATGAGCTAAAAGGTAAGAGGGGCGTTCATAAAGAGCTGGATTATTCAGGTCAAAACTTCTCCCGGTGCGAATATGCAGCAATTATAAATAAGCACGAAACGAATAATAATCTGCATGTCAAGCTAGATTGATATTCGATTCTTACCGGTGAAACATCGTGAAAACGAGCAAACTGGTAGAGCTTGGCACCCTGATTATCAGGAACACAATCAAGAAGCCGTATTACAAAACACTACGAAGATATTCGGGGTCCAAAGGTCAAAGGTCATCGAGATCGGACTCCTCTGATTTTCTTCAGAATGGGTACACGGGTAGTATTCGATGCACTGATCATCATGAGTATAAAAGCTAAGAGGGGCGTTCATAAACAGCTGAGCTATTCCAGGTCAAAGGTCAGAGCCCGTGAGGAAGAACTCTTCCGATTCCCTTCAAAATTGGTCCACAGGTAGTTCTCGGAGCACTGATAATCATGAGCATAAAAGCTAAGAGGGGCGTTTATAAACAGCTGAGATATTCTAGATCAAAGGTAATGGTCATTGCGGTCGGATTCTTCAGATTCCCTTAAAAATTGACCCAGGGGTAGTACTCGATGCACTGATCATAACGGGCATAAAAGCTAAGAGGGGCGTTCATAAACAGCTGGATTATTTGGGTCAAAACTTCTCCCGGTGCGAATATGCAGCAATTATAAATAAGCGCGAAACGAATATTAAATCTGCACGTCTGGCTAAATTGATATTCGATTCCTACCGGTGGAACATCGTGAAAACGAGCATACTGGTAAAGCTCGGCACCCTGATTATCAGGAACACAATCAAGAAGCCGTATTACAAAACACTACGAAGATATTCGAGGTAAAATGTCAAAGGTCGTCGATATCGGACTCCTCTGATTTTCTTCAAAATGGGTACACGGGTAGTACTCGATGCACTGATCATCATGGGCATAAAAGCTAAGATGGGCGTTCATAACCAGCTGAGATATTCAAGGTCAAATGTCAGAGTCCGTGAGGTCGGACTCTTCAGATTCCCTTCACAATTGGTCCACAGGTAGTACTCGATTCACTGATCGTCATGAGCATAAAAGCTAAGAGGCGTTCATAAACAGCTGGATTAGTTGGGCCGAAAGTTCTCCCCGGGTTAATGTGGCGCGGTTATAAATATGCACAAACCGAATATAAATATATTGATATTCGATTCTTACAGGTGAACATCGTGAAAATTCAAGTCATATGTCGTGTCCTATGTCAAGCTTCACCGGTGCTTGGATGATTTGAAAGAACATTCAGCTCAAAAATAATTTTGGTGCATGGGTCCCCTGGTGCCGCCATGGTGCTGAGTCCCGCCCTTTCTTAACGGTGGATTCTGGCTGAGATAATCTTCTCTATGGCCGCGTTCTTTGTCACGTTCCGTCCAGGAATTCCGTGGACTCTGACGTCATCTGTCGTTCTTTGTCCATTCCGCACGAATTCCGCGGCCAGATTTCGTGGATTCCCAGGGGAACGCGCGGACTGAAAAAAGCTGTCCAGCCCCGTTCTGTGCGGTTTCTTCCAAGATGGCGACGCACATTGGAAGTGATGTGCGGGCCAAGGAAGACATTGCAAATTCGCAAGTAATGTTGTAGAGTGGATTACGATTGGTCTATATTGTGCGAAGATGTCACTAATAAATGCCATGTTCCCACCGGCGAGGGTTTTCCGTTGCAGCGTGGTCAAATTTTCAACTTTTAAGGTGAAACAGCAGTAAGCTAGACACTACCTTCAGAAACTTCTTTTTCCGATTATATGCATCTCCACCCAGTAAACATGCCGATGTTGACCCGCTGTCCGCACGTGTCGGGGCGAGCTCGACATCTCGTAAACGGTATGCCGACATCGGACCGCTCTCGGCCCGACATCGGCATACTGATCTGGAATATCAACATATGTCGGGTTGAATTCGGCATATCAATAGCGGCCGGCTGACGTCGGGCCGTTGTCAGACATCCCAATACCCAGCCGACAGCGGGCCCCAAGCGTCCTGACAGCAGCCTGGCAGCGGTCCCACGTTGGCTGGGTTTCGGCTGCATATCGGCTTGGCGGACATTCCACTCCTCAGCCGACAGCGGGCCACTGGCGTCCAGATAGCGGAACGACGTCGGTCCGCTGTCGGCATGTTCACTGTGCAATGACCAATGCAAATTTCATCCCTGCCCTTGACATGCCTGTCATAGCCTGGCCTGGACATGTCTGACATTCATCTACCTAGAACACGAGCCATCTCAGAATAGTTTCACATTTTATCCTTTGTATTGTTGACACCATGAGCATTCAATTAGGCATCAGTGGCCAATAACAATAAGATCATAGTTCGGAGCTTTGTATAATTACTGGTGTTGCCAACAAGTGATTCAACCACATTGCTTTAATGTAACAGCATGCAATGAATGCTAATCATGCGAATTAGTAGGAAGGTTTGTGAACAGCGACACAAATGGCTCACATAAGTAATCCGGCGCGAAATTTCACAGAACGTTCCGTGGCTGCAGTCCACGAAATATTCTACGTCACAGTCCATGGATTCCGCGGATGAAGGAGACAAAGAACGCACCCTATGTCTCCCTCCCTCCGTGGATTGAAATGTGTCATTGGGGGTTGAAACTGCTCCCGTGTGGCCTTTTTCCTTCGCGCCATTTCAGGCAGCTTGCCACCTCGGCATTCCGCCGTTTTAGACAGCTTTCTTCGGCCTCGCGTTATTTTGAACAACGGTCTTCCGCTTTGCGCTGTCTCACTCGGTGGTATATTATATGTGTTAAAGTTGGTAATCGCACGTTATTTGTATGCTCTAGTCGCTTTGCTCCCACGTAGATTACTACCCTGCGTAAGACATAACTATTTTGCGCCTGTGAAACGAGTCTCCATGCAGAAATAAGAACGAGAAGCACAGCGAAACACATTTAAGTGTATGAAGAATATTGCACCAAAAAGTACCAAAAGGATACCGTCGCAACGCACCAGTCACGCGAGCTTCGTTTTGGATGACTTGCACCACTGTTAGTACGAAGTGAAAGATAAAAGCAATACTTCTAAACCCTGGACAAAAATAAAAATGTTCGTACCTACCCATGAGTGTAACGAAACGGAACTATTCGTGGATAATCATTTGCCACTGTAATATCGTAAATTCGCTGATCATAGGAAACACTCTGACTGAAGTGAACCTGAATCACGACAATCAACATCACCAACCAAGCAACCGGGGGCACGCCCATCTTACCACACCTTTCGCCTCCCACCGTAAATTGATGTATATATATATTATAAATGGGTACACGAATATATATATATATATACATATATATATATATATATATATATATATATATATATATATATATATATATATATATATATATATATATATTTGACTTGGATCTGGACCTGGACTCTGGACTCTGGACCTGGACAAAGATCTGGACCTTTGACCTGGACTCTGACATTTGACATTCAATATCTCAGCTGCTTATGCTCAGCATGATGGTCAGTGCATCGAGTATTACCTTTGGACCATTTTTGGAATTTTTTTTTTAATCTGAAGAGTCCGACCTCCAGAGCTCTGAAAGTTGTCGGTTCCGTTACACACCAATTTATGGAAACACGTATTTGCTACATGAAGAGCGAAAACTTCTTAAATCACTACGAGTAAACGAAGAGCATGTGCCAAGTCGTCCATTTATGTGTTATAAAAACGTCTCTGTGTACCAGATATTTAAGGTATTTCGAGGCATACAAACACATCCTCAGGTCATTAATTCTGTGTTTCTTGCTAAAACATCAAATACACGGAATGTAATGATGTAAATACGATCAAACCAGCGCTTTTGTCGGACTATCGCTTCATAACTTGTTCCCATTTGCTCCGGTTATCCCATGCCATGGTTATCTCAGGTTTTCTTTCCTATGTATAATTTAATCTGATATTTTCCGCCACACATTCCTTCAACATTCCCCATTGATATCAGTTTCATCACATGTACAGCATAGTATATTTAGGGCATGGAGTTCAAATAGCCGATGTCGCCAGGCGCAGAATCAGACATGCAGCATGTATGGTGGTCAGGCGTGCAGCTGATGGCTGCAAATGGGCTGGAGGGGCAGCACTTCAGCAAATTGGGGATTGCAAGAAGGCTGGAGGGGTGGCATTTCAGGAAAATTAAGTAGAGTTTCAGCCAAGCAGTTCTATAATTCAGAGCCATTGCCTTTTCCATGGAGGATTGCATCTGTGAATGATTAATCACTCACCTTGTAGTGTGTGTTCCATGCTTAAAGATGAGGGGATATGATCATGAAGTTAAGTATCTTTGATATTATTGTCTTAAAAGGTGTTTTTTGATTTTTGGGAATTTTTCTTCAAAATGCCATGTTGATGAAGGTCACTAAGGTGATAGCACCACTTATTTTCTGTGCAAATTGATTTTTGGGACATTTTTTGGAAAACATTTTTGAAAAATTGTCCGACTTAAAAAAAACCTAAACTAACCTAACCTAACCAAACCAAACCTAACCCACTTGTTTGCTTTATGGAGGCAAATGCGAGTAAAAACTTTTCATGTGTGCATGTAAAAACGTAAACAATTTTGCCTTCAACTAGCGAGTTTTGCTTGTTATACGTAGCGCTACATCGGCAATCCAGTATACAGAATACAACATTCACCGTAGAATCTGGATCATGGCATAATTGCCATTCAAATTCAGTGATATGGATGTGGAGTGTGGATTGTGGAGTCGATGTTTAATGTGCTCAAAGCATCGCCGAAGACCGAACCTCTGGAATGCTACGGAGTGTGGGTGGTCTAAGTTTCTAGTTCAAGACTGCTTAAAATAATTCCAAGATACGTCAGCTTAGATGCCATAAATAACGCAAATGTTTATTATCCCACCAATCACTGGCGGATCTAGCCCACCGGTTTGGGGGGGGGGGCAACCTTCGGTTTTAGGCGTCAGCCCCCCTCCCCCTCCCCAGTGGCGTACCTAGGAATTGCATTAGGGGAGGGGTCGAAAGGACTTGGAGGGTGCCCATTATCCCACTATTTTTGGTTAAAAACACCGGATTTCGACCACTATTTGGCAAAAGGGCCCATTAAAGAAAAATAATGACAACATAATTTCCTGTGTAATCTACTATGCTACGATATTGGCTTCCAAACAATTATTTTTTAAAACCTTGTAAATTGGAGATTCTTTCATTCAGACGCTATTTTTTTACCTCGGCAAAGGCTACTGTATTTTAATTTAGTTTACTTCTGTTGGTTTTTTTTTGGGGGGGGGGGGCAAAAGACACTATGCCCCTCTTGAACGCCCCTCTTAGATTTTCTGCTCATGATGATCAGTGGATCGAGTACTACCTGTGGACAAATTTGAAAGAAAATCAGATTCCGATCTCGATGACCTTTGACCTTTGACCCCGAATATCTCGGTAGTGTTTTGTAATACGGCTTCTTGGTTGTGTTCCTGATAATCAGTGTGCCGAGCTCTACAATTATGCTCGTTTTCACGATGTTCCACCGGTAAGAATCGAATATCAATCTAGCTTGACGTGCAGATTGATATTCGTTTCGTGCATATTTATAAGTGCTCCCTCTATATTCCCACCGGGAGAAGTTTTGACCCGAATAATCCAGCTGTTTATGAACGCCCCTCGTAGCTTTTATGCTCATTATAATCAGTGCATCGAGTACTACCCGTGGGTCAATTTTTAAGGGAATCTGAAGAGTCGGACAATAATGACAACGACTTTTGACCTTGAATATCTCAGCTGTTTATGAACTTAGCTTTTATGCTCCTGATTATCAGTGCATCGAGTATTACCGGTGAATCAATTTTTAATGGAATCTAAAGAGTCCGACCCCACGGACTCTGACGCTTCACTTTCAATATATCAGCTGTTTATAAACGCCCCTCTTAGCTTCCATGCTCATGATGATCAGTGCATCGAGAACTACTCGTGTACCTATTTTGAAGAACATCAGAGGAGTCCGATCTCGATGACCTTTGACCTTTGACCCATAATATCTTTGTAGTGCTTTGCAATACGGCTTCCTGATATTCAGTGTGCCGAACTCTACCATTATGCTCGTTTTCACGATGTTCCACGAATGTTCCACGTTCACGATGTTTTTATGAACAACCCTCTTAGGTTTTATCTCATGATGATTAATACAGCGAGTGCTACCTGTGGACCAATTTTGAATGGAATCTGAAGAGTCCGACCTCACGGACTCTGACATTTGACCTTTAATATCTGATCTGCTTATGACCGCCCCTCTTAGCTTTTATGCTCCTGATTATCAGTGCATCGAGTATTACCTGTGGATCAATTTTGAATGGAGTCTGAAGAGTCCGATCTCACGGACTCTGACGCTTCACCTTCAATATCTCAGCTGTTTATAAGCTTATGAGCTTTTAGCTCATGATGATCAGTGCATCGATAACTACCCGTGTACCTATTTTGAAGAACATCAGAGGAGTCTGATCTCGACGACCTTTGACATTTGACCCAGAATATCTCTGTAGTGCTTTGTAATACGGCTTCTTGATTGTGTTCCTGATATTCAGGGTGCGGAGTTCTATCATTATGCTCGTTTTCACGATGTTCCACGAATGTTCCACGTTCACGATGTTTTTATGAACGCCCCTCTTAGCTTGTATACTCATGATGATCAGTGCATCGAGTTCTACCTGTGGACCAATTTTGAATGGAATCTGATGAGTCCGACCTCACGGGCCTTTGGCCTTTCACCTTTGACCTTGAATAGCTCAGCTTTTTATGAACTCCCGTCTTAGGTTTCATCTTATGATGATCAGTGCATCGAGTACTACATGTGGACCAATTTTGAGTGGAGTCTGAAGAGTTCGACCTCACGGACTCTGAATTTTGACCTTGAATATCTCAACTGTTTTTGAACGACCCTCTTAGCTTTTATGCTCATGATGATCGAGATAGCTTTTATGCTCATGATGATCGAGTACTATCCGTGTACCCATCTTGAAGAAAATCAGAGGAGTCCGATCTCGATGACCGTTGACATTTGACACCGGATATCTCCGTAGTGTTTTGTAATACGGCTTCTTGATTGTGTTTCTGATAATCAGGGTGCCGAGCTCTACCGGTATCTCATTTTCACGATGTCCCACCAGTAAGAATCGAATATCAATCTAGCTTGCCGTGTATATTGATATTCGTTTCGTGCATATTTATAATTGCTGTATATTTGCACCAGGAGAAGCTTTGACCCGAATAATCCAGCTGTTTATGGACGCCCCTCTTAGCTTTTATGCTCATGATGATCAGTGCATCGAGTACTAACCGTGGGTCAATTTTAAGGGAATCTGAGGATTCGGACCACAATGACCACGACATTTGACCTTGAATATCTAAGCTGTTTATGAACGCCCCTCTTAGCTTTTAGCTCATGATGATCAGAGTATCGAGTACTACCCGTGGGTCAATTTTTAAGGGAATCTGAAGAGCCCGACCACAATGACCTCGACCTTTGACCTTGAATATCTAAGATGTTTATGAACGTCCCTCTTAGATTTTATACTCATTATGATCAGTGCGTCGAGTCCTACCCGTGTGCAAATTTTGAAGACAATCGGAAGAGTCCACCCTTCCGGTAAGTATCAATATCAATATCAATGTGAATCTGTCGCTAGTTTGACGAACGTAAGAGCCAAGGCTTGTACTCACATCTGTCTCAAGTGCGTAAGTTTTAGTACCAATTCATGTCCGGCTGCCCTCTCCGGACAAGGAACGGACGGCATATATATATATAAATAATTATGTTCGATGGCGGTACGTGCCCAGTTAGATATTTTTATCCAGCATAGGTATATTTGTTTCCAAGTGATGCATACCAATCGCAAGTCTTGTTTGATTGTAATGTCTAATGCATTTTTTCCTCGTCACGTCACGGGAGGTGTTAAAGCTATAAAATTACTCTGCTTGTTTACCGCAGTGGATTGGAATACTGACATGTTATCAGAATTGCTAAAGTGACATATAGTAGTCATAGTGTTCAGACTTAAAATCCAAAGAGACCCATCTGAGTTAGGCCTGTAAAGGGAGAATATGTAGGTACTACCCATAAGCCTGGACAAAGATACTGGAAATAATCGCCAATACTACCTATATCCTAAACTCCAAAGGATCTGTCCACCAACATCCTACACAATTTGACAAAATGATGACACAATTTGTCCACCAATCACAGATGACACAAATTGTGTCATGTCCACCAACATGACACAATTTGTCCACCAACATAAAGACATAAAGACAAAAGATCAGTGCAACTATGAGCCACAAGGGCCCTTCTTGGTTGCACTTTGTACACTGAACCAGTTGCCCACCAAATCTGTCAATGAACCCTCCCTGGAATACAGAAAAACAAGCCCCCTATTCTTATAATGATTGTCTATGCCGTTCTTAAAGATGTTCAGTGTGTTGCTACTGACAATTGTTCCTGGCAGCTGGCTCCAGTGTTCTACTACCCTGTTGGTTAAGAAAGACTGTCTTAACCTTGTCCTGCTGTGATTAACTTTAATTTTGAATTGATGACCTCTAATTGCATTATTTCTGTTAAATTCAAACATTTCCCTAAGATATCCCTGTTCTTGACCATGAACAAATTTAAAAACCTCGATGAGATCTCCTCTCAGCCTTCTATATCTAAGTTCTATATCTGGTACTAAAACTTAAAACTACTTAGCTAGTTTCTACAAGCTAAGTAAAGTTTCAAGCACAATTGGTCCACTGGATGTAAATGGGACTATATTGAGTGAGGATAGTGAGATGGTTGAGGAGCTGAGCAAGCAGTTTAAATCAGTGTTTACAGTGGAGGATGTGACTAATCTGCCAACCGTGAACCACAGTTCAGTGACAGGTGATCAGATACACGATGTTGATTTCATTGATAGTGATATTGTTTTCAATTATATCAGAAAAATAAAGACAAACAAGGCAGCAGGACCCGATGGAATTTATGCTAGGGTATTGTGGGAAGCTGAAAAGGAAGCGGCAATTCCACTTAGTATAATATTTTGTAGATCAGTTTCGCAAAATGAAATTCCAACAGATTGGAAAAGGGCAAATGTAGTTCCTATTTTCAAGAAAGGAGAAAGAGGGAAAGTTGAAAACTATAGGCCAGTAAGCCTCACATCCCTAGTCTGCAAGGTACTCGAATCAATTATCAAGGATAGAATAGTTAGTATTCTGGAAGGAAACAGATTGATTCAAGATACTCAACATGGGTTTAGAAAAGGGTGATCGTGCCTCACAAATCTCTTGGACTTTTTGAATTTTGCTACAGAACAATTTGATCAGGGAAATCAGGTTGATGTAGCATATCTTGACTTTAGTAAGGCCTTTGACAAGGTACCCCATAAACGGTTAATGATGCAGCTTCAGGTCCATGGTATTGCAGGTAGCATCCTAAAATGGATAGAGTTGTGGCTTTCAGATAGACAGCAGAGAGTGATGCTAAATGGTACAAAGTCATCATGGCAAAATGTTCTTAGTGAAGTCCCCCAGGGGTCGGTACTGGGGCCACTATTGTTCATTATATATGTGAATAGCATTGAATGTGGCCTAAGCAGTAAGGTTTTAAAATTTGCGGATGATTTGAAGATCTTTAGGGCAATAACAGGGCAAAATGAGCAGGTTTTGCTGCAGAAAGACTTAGACGAGCTAGTGAAGTGGTCTGAAAAATGGCAAATGAAGTTTAATTTTGATAAGTGCAAAGTCATGCATTTAGGTAGGCAGCATATGAAGGCTCCATACTTGATGGGTGGCCAAGTACTATCTGTGACTCAGCAGGAGAAGGACTTAGGTGTTATTTTGAACACAAAATTGGGGGCATCAGAACAGACCAAAGAAGCCAGGAAGAAGGCACTAAGAATGCTTGGGGCAATACAGAGGAATGTGTCATACAAAAGTGAGGAGGTCATCAGGAAGCTTTACTGTGCATATGTCAGGCCACATTTGGAATACTGTGTCCAAGCTTGGTCCCCTAGTTATGAGAAAGATTGTTGGCTTTTAGAGAGAGTACAAAAGGGGGCAACAAAAATGGTTAATGGTATAGGCAACCTGGAATATGAGGAAAGACTGAAGAAATTGAACATGTTTTCACTTAGATATGGAAGGCTGAGAGGAGATCTCATCGAGGTTTTTAAATTTGTTCATGGTCAGGAACAGGGATATCTCAGGGAAATGTTTGAATTTAACAGAAATGATGCAATTAGAGGTCATCAATTCAAAATTAAAGTTAATCACAGCAGGACAAGGTTAAGACAGTCTTTCTTCACCAACAGGGTAGTAGAACACTGGAACCAGCTGCCAGGAACCATTGTCATTAGCAACACACTGAACATCTTTAAAAACGGCATAGACAATCATTATAAGAATAGGGGGTTGTTTTTCTGTATTCCAGGGAAGGTTGATCGACAGGGAGGAGTGGGAGTTGGGAGGAGTTTGTAATTGTTGACTGTGTTATGAAATAGCAAGTGAGTCTCTTATTAAGTCTAAATGCTTTATAACTTTATATAGGGTGTACCTAGCAGTGGATTCAGCACCTTCCTTCGGGATGTGATACTGATGAGATTGTCTATGGTAGCACAATGGGTATGATGGGAGGAGTTTGTAATTGTTGAGTGTATTATGCAATAGCAAGTGAGTCTCTTATTAAGTCTGAACGCTTTATGAATTTCTGTGGGATGTGCCTAGCAGTGGATTCGGCACCTTCCTTCGGGATGTGATGCTGATGAGGTTGTCTATGGTGACACGATGGGTGTGATGGGAGGAGCTTGTGATTATTGAGGGTGTTAGGCGGTAGCAAGTGAGTGGTGTTAGATGGGCTGGGATATATAGCTTCCTAGGAACTTGGGATAAGGGATTGATTGGGGTGGGAGTATGTACATTCTAGTACCTTTTCTAGATAGGCTTAACCCAGATGGGCCCCTGTGGCTCTTATTAAGCCTTAATACTTTATGACTTTATGACTTTTTAAGTGAAAGCATATTCAATTTCTTCAATCTTTCCTCATATGCCAGGTTGCCTATACCATTAACCATTTTTGTTACCCTCTTTTGTACTCTCTCTAAAAGCCAACAATCTTTCTCATAACTAGGGGACCAAGCTTGGACACAGTATTCTAAATGTGGCCTGACATATGCACAGTACAGCTTCCTGATGACCTCCTCACTTTTGTATGACACATTCCTCTGTATTGCCCCAAGCATTCTTAGTGCCTTCTTCCTGGCTTCTTTGGTCTGTTCTGATGCCCCCAATTTTGTGTTCAAAATATCACCTAAGTCCCTCTCCTGCCGAGTCACAGATAGTACTTGGCCATCCATCAAGTATGGCACCTTCATATGCTGCCTACCTACATGCATGACTTTGCACTTATCAAAATTAAACTTCATTTGCCATTTTTCGGACCACTTCACAAGCTCGTCTAAGTCGTTCTGCAGCAAAACCTGCTCATTGTGCCCTGTTATTGCCCTAAAGATCTTCAAATCATCCACAAATTTCAAAACCTTACTGCTTAGGCCACATTCAATGCTATTCACAAATATAATGAACAACAGTGGCCCCAGTACCGACCCCTGAGGGACTCCACTAATAACATTTTGCCATGATGACTTTGTACCATTAAGCATCACTCTCTGCTGTCTACCTGAAAGCCACAACTCAATCCATTTTAGGATGCTACCTGCAATGCCATGGACCTGAAGCTGCATGATTAGCCATTTATGGGGTACCTTGTCAAAGGCAAGGTATGCTACATCAACCTGATTTCCCTGATCAAATTGTTCTGTAGCAAAATTTAAAAAGTCCAAGAGATTTGTGAGACACGATCTCCCTTTTCTAAACCCATGTTGAGTATCTTGAATCAATCTGTTTCCTTCCAGAAAACTAACTATTCTATCTTTGATAATTGATTCAAATTACCTTGCAGATCAAATCAAATACCTTGCAGACTAGGGATGTGAGGCTTACTGGCCTATAATTTTCAACTTTCCCTCTTTCTCCTTTCTTGAAAATAGGAACTACATTTGCCCTTTTCCAATCTGTTGGAATTTCATTTTGTGAAACTGATCTACAAAATATTATACTAAGTGGAATTGCCAGTTCCTTTTCAGCTTCCCGCAATACCCTAGCATAAATTCCATCAGTAAGTTGGTTATTTGGGCTTTAGGGCATGTTATATAATAAATTCCATAAATTTCCATAAATTCCATCAGGTCCTGCTGCCTTGTTTGGCTTTATTTTTCTGATATAATTGAAAACAACATCACTATCAATGAAATCAACATTGTGTATCTGATCACATGTCACTGAACTGTGGTTCACGGTTGGCAAATTTGTCACATCCTCCACTGTAAACACTGATTTAAACTGCTTGCTCAGCTCCTCAACCATCTCACCATCCTCACTCAATATAGTCCCATTTACTTCCAGTGGACCAATTGTGCTTGAAACTTTACTTAGCTTGTAGAAACTAAAGAACTTTTTACTGTCCCCACTACAGTTCCTAGCCAAATCCAATTCTTTTTCCCACCTTGCTGCTCTGGTTTTCTGCTTCACAGCATCTCTAGCTTTTTGATACGACCTTAGATTTACGATATTTGAAGCTTCCTGAAATACTCTAAATGCATCTTTCTTAGCCTTAATTGATCTCCTCAAATCTGATGTAAGCCATGCCGGCTTTCCTACCCTTCTTTTGCGCCTTTGCTTTTGGGGGACATGTCTAATCTGAATTTCCCTCAAGTAAGATTTTAACTTTTCCCACATTTCACAGGCATTTAAATAACAAAATTCTTCTTCCTATTTTATGGCACTTAAAGCCTCTCTCATGGAGTCAAAGTCTGCCCTGTTAAAATTTGGAATCTTTGCCAAGTTATCCTTGATTGTCCGTGCTATTTGTACCTTAAATCTCACTATGTTATGGTCACTTCTTCCCAGAGTTTCTCCTACAGTCAAGTCTTGAACTAAATCACTTAAATCTGAGAAGACAAGGTCCAAGAATGAGCCCTGCCTGGTTGGTTCCATTACAAACTGGTGTAAGAACAAGTCCTCTTCAAGGCATTTCCTAAACAGTTTACATGATGGGGAGCCAACACCAACATGTTCATATCCTTTTAGATTAAAGTCACCAAGAATAAGGCATTTCCTCTGAAAGTTTCTACTGATTTCCTCACAAATCACCTTATTGAGCTCCAGTCACATGAAATGTGATGTTTAAAACAAAATACAAATGCAATAATTAACTACCCTAACCTAGACTAACCAGTATAATTGGAGATCAAGGTGAATTTTGATTCTTTGGAATTCCTATTTTGAATACAGGGTATTTTAACGTAAAAATGTTGATGTGACCACTCGTTTTTTTTTGCAAATGATTACTTTTCAGTTGGAAAATAAATGCACAATCAAAATCTTCACTACAAATATAGCACATGATAGAGAAAACGTGATAAGAAGAAATTCAACATGTCATGTCCATGTTGAAACATGTCACATGTCCATGTTGAAAGTCCACTTTATTTTACATACATTCAATGAGGAACTAAAATATTTCAGAGACATATTAAAGGGTTTTAAGAATGATAATAATATTTCCAGGGTGACCCTTTTAAAACCAATTCGTGAGCTTTTGGAGCTCTTAGCAGCTCAGTCATCAGATGGTATCGGATGTCAGATGGTAATGAGGGACTCCCCAGTCCCACAACATGGTAAATTTACAGTTGAAGGTAATTTTTGAATGTCTGGAGTTTCTTTTTCAATGCAATGTTCATGAATGTGGTTAGAATGATATACCACTCATTTCCTCTGCAAATGAGTACTTTTCAGTTGGGAGGAAAAATAACACCTGCAAAGAGGCTTTGAGTTGGGTAATATGGAATATAACGTAATGTTCAAATGAAAGAAAAATGGTAACATAACCTAACCTAAACTAGCCTAACCATCTATGCATGCAAACAACTTCTTTCTTAACATGATAAATTTTCAAACAATTTTTTTTCTTGAATTTTCAAAGTAAATAACCTAACATAGCCTAACTGAACAAAACCTAACCTGACCCCTTTCCTTGCTTCATAGAGGTAAAATGTGTGTAAAACTTGTCTCATGGATACTGTAAACTGCAATAATACGCACATCAGGAGACATTCTATTCCATTGATCGACTACTCTTTGACTGAAAACCTGTTGGTGTTTAACTGTCCTACTCATTGACTTGTCCAACCTGAATTGCCGACTCCTATGTGATACTCTAAATTGAAGAACATCATTGAAATTGACATCTAACCCTTTATTGATTGTGTACATTTCAGTCATATCACCCCTTGATCTCCTATTCCTCAGTGAGTAGGTACATATCTAATGCCATTAGCCTTTCTCCATATTCTAAGTTACCTTGTCCACTGATGAGTCTAATGGCTTTCTGCTCCACTCTTTCTAGCATATCTATGTCTCTTTCCAAGAAAAGACTCCATGCCTCTACATAATATTCCAAGTGGAGCCACACATAGCCTGAGTGCATCTTTTTTCATGACTTCCTTGCCCTTATACCTCACACTCTTAGTAATGATACCCAGCATTCTGATTGCCATGTTCCCAGCTAAGGTACATTGTTTTTCTGCTTTGATGTCATTTGAAACTAACACACCTAAGTCTCTTTTCTTTTCATTGGCATATAGTTCCCTACCTCCCATTTGCCATCCAAATGTCTTGCCTCCATACCCCAGATGCACGACCTTCCACTTTTCATAGTTGCATAGTCAAAAGATATCTATCATTGATCAGCCCACTTTTTAGGCCCTCAATGTCAATGTAAAAAGCTGGATTGATCTCTATCATTAGACACTCCTACCAGGTGTGTTATCAGCAAATTTGAACACCCTATGCCTCAGCCCTACCCCAATGTTCTTCACAAAGATTATTCAGAGAAGTGGAACCAGAACACAGACCATTTCCCCTGTGGTACTCCACTCAACATCATTCCATTCAGATTTACACTCATTTAACACTACTCTTGGTTTCTGTGCCCTTCACCATGTTTCAGTCCAACCTAGAAGTTTACTGTCAATCCCATGCTGCTCTAGTTGATGAATTAGATGCTTGTGTGGAACTTCATCCAAAGCTTTGCTTGAGTATAAGTACACAACAAATATCCTTCTTTGATTATCTACTTCTTTAGTTGCATGCTCCATCAACTCTAGTACATTAGTTAAGCAAGATCTCCCAGATCAAAAGCCATGTTGAGTATCTCTTAAATGGTTGTGCCTATCAAAATGAGTCTGAACATTCTTGACTAGTTCTTCTGGTGTCTTGCAAACTAGTGAAGTTAGCTTACTGGCCTGTAGTTCACTATATGCTTTATGCTTCCCTTGTTTGATAATTGGTACTACATATGCATTTCACCAATCTTCAGGTACTTCAGTATACTTGAAAGACCACCTGAAAATGATGTTTAAGGTAACTGCTGAAGCTTGAGCACACTTCTGGCTTATATTTAATCTGGTGCAGCAGCTTTATTGGGTTGTATTTTCTGTGGCAGTTTTTCTACATCTGTACTTCTTGTCAGATCTTCTGACTTATCCCCTGCCATAGCATAGCCTTCAGTGCTTTCCAATGTTCTAGTTCTCTTTCGTGAAGATTGATGAGAATTGCTTGCTTAGGAACTCTGCTATTTCACAATCATCAACCACCATTCCACCATCTACCTCCAGTGGCCCTACACTGCATTTTGATACTTAAATTTACAGAAGCTAAAGAACCCCTTAGCACTGCATGCTGAACATTCTTGAGCTAATTTAAGTTCAGCCATTGTTCCACATGCCCTAACACACCTCCTAACTATTGCTGGCTATTCTATATGCGTTTAGGTTTGCCTCAGAGTACTTTGCTTTCCTGTTCAGAATATCGAGAGTAACTATGTCAGCACAAACCGAGTTACTAGGAATTGTTTAGCTTTTGCCCATGTTTCCTTGATTTCCTTGCTAATGATATAATGTCATGGATATTAATGCTAATGTTTTCCAATACTAATATGATATTGATGCTGGCATATATTCTAACAATATGATTTATTAGTATTGCTTCATGATATCAAGAACCAATTTTGTCAAACCCACCATAGAAACTCAGAACAATATATACGAATGTATCCACTAAGCATTTTATGAGCCTTTTGTAGAAAATTTTTCCTGTAATTTCAAAGCCAATAGTTACTTCCTGCTTGACTATTATCCACTGATGTTTCTGATACTTATGTTGTGTCCTGCATGTAAACTTAGCTCATTTTTCCTCTGATGTTATCCGGATGCTTTGTGATGGCATGATGCCATCTGTGATCATACTAGCAATTGGTGATAATAGCAACTGAAGTTACCATAATTCAAGTTTGATTACAGAAAGACAAGCTGTGCTAAATTAGGTCACTTCATATTGAGCGACCATTTTCTGGCCTAACAGTGGAAAATAATTACTATTTCCCTTCAACTATGTAGCTTCCTCGTGTGAAGGATAACATGGCGACGAACTGAGCAACGTTTCGTGGCCTGATATAGTACAAATGTGTACTATATCAGTCCAAGGTGCAGAGCAACAGCATGTGCCAAATTAGCTGCCCAGCAGTCAGTTTCACTTCACATTGCTTCTGTGACCTGCAGCACACCAGCAACGATGCTAAGCAAGTTCAAATCAGCCCTGTACAGCGCTGTTGGAAGCTTGGATGACGAGCAGTCGCCGGGCCTCAGAGAGCTGTCTGAGGCGAGGGTGCCCAAGTTTCCCTACACCCGGCCCGAGTTTCTGCACCTGACATCAGAGGATGAGGTCCAAGTGGCGGCTGACCGCACCATCCGGCCCATTATGGTGCCCCGTGACATCAACCGCATGCCCTGGATGTGCGGCTATGCAGAGTAAGAACTGGACAGCCAAGTTTCTTTCATGTTGGAAGCTGAAATGTCGGTTGAGTTAATACGGCTTTGGTCAGTCCTACACTTTAGACCGTGATCTTATGTATATATTCACCTTTTACTACATAGTCTAGCAGTGTTTGCATGCGAGTAGCACATCTTAAAAGGTCGCTAGGGTAATTACTATAGCAGCTCTGCAACTGCCTAACTTTGGAGCATTTGAACGTTAGCCCCATAGCGCTGCACTAGGAAAAGGTGGTTGCACTGTAGATGCTCAAACGTCGTTTCAACTTTACCAACTCTTCAGAATAGTTGCTCTGTTGGGCAACGGCTGCGCCATGGCGTGCTGCTCCGTCTCCTCTACCCGGTGGGAGTACGTCACTCACGTCCCACGTGCAGGGCCGTCAACGCTGGCAAGAGCAAGCGCAACGAGGACAACGCGCACATCCATTGGGGCGAGCTGCGCCAGTGGGGCGGCACCTCGGGCGGCGGACGCTCGGCACCCTACTACTACTTCGGCATGTTCGACGGCCACGCCGGCCACGGAGCGTCCACTGCGGCTTCCCGGCAGCTGCACTACATCATACACGTGAGTCGGTGCGGTCCGGCCTGTACCGTACCTCTCGGCCACGGAGCGTCCACTGCGGCCACCCGGCAGCTTCACTACATCATACACGTGAGTCGGTGCGGTCCGGTTCGGTTCTGGTGTCTGGGGGTGGGGGTGGGGGGCAAATTTGTAGCACAAAACAAACATCATGAAAATGGATTGCAACTTAGCGTGCATGCTATGCTTGCTTCAAAACCAATTAAGATGCACAGTAAGATGACCCACTTATTTTAAGTAACACTGCTAAGAAACTAAGATGCTATATTGTTCTTGATAACAGCAAAGTAATTATAATTATTCGTAGCATATGCTATTCGCGCAACATAATTCTTTGTAGCATATTTTCTGTAAGCTCTTGGTGTTGTAGATCGAGAAATCATAGTTGTTTTCACACGTTGACTGCACGTGTACGTGCGCGTGAGTCACTACTATCAGTCCCGTGATACTCCCGCCACGAGCAGCATGGCAGAGTAGCAGTCACATGTCATTCGGGTCAATTACGATTGTGATGCGCCTGCAGGAGAAGTTAGTGGACGTGCTGGAACACCTGCTGCCGTCGCAGCCGACTGAGCCGGACTGCTCGCGGTCTGCCTTCCTCTGTATCCCTTCCGAGGAGCTGTCGGTCGACAAGCTGGTCACCGGCGCTCTGGAGGCAGCCTTCAACGATATGGTCAGTGGAGCGTCGCTGACGGTCACTGTTCGGTGATCACTGCGCTGGCGCATCAGCCGCCAGTGATGGTTCTTTCAGCATTGCCTAACTTGCTTTTGAAGCTGTTTTAGTTTGATGGCCCGTGTTTGCCGATAAATTTGTCAGCACACGGCCGGGAGTTGTTTGTTTTGCAAATGTTGTGAAGATGAATATGGTTGATATGGGATTCGTCAGGGTTTACAAGATTTGTTTTGGCACCCAGAGCCGCCCCTGTCAGCCACTCCGGTCCTCTGATGAGTAGGAGGGTGAGTGATGGTCACGTGCCACACTGGGGTATGTGACATATAGCTCGTCCACGGGCGCCCCTGCCAGCCACTCCGGTCCTCTGATGAGTAGGAAGGTGGGTGATGGTCACGTGCCACACTGGGGTATGTGACATATAACTCGTCCACGGGCGCCCCTGCCAGCCACTCCGGTCCTCTGATGAGTAGGAGGGTGAGTGATGGTCACGTGCCACACTGGGGTATGTGACATATAGCTCGTCCACGGGCGCCCCTGCCAGCCACTCCGGTCCTCTGATGAGTAGGAGGGTGGGTGATGGTCACCTGCCACACTGGGGTATGTGACATATAACTCGTCTAGGGGCGCCACTTCCTCAGAGGGTCGCTACTGATCGGAAGGGCTTGAGGAGTAGGATGATTTCGAACATCCCCAAAGGTGCCGGTTTCCGTCATAGGAGCTCAATAGAGTCTTTCGCTGGATATTTCGGTGGTAGAGCGCACTCGAGCTTTCCAGATTGAGCCTTTGGCTTTAAAACAAAATTGACATGGATGGAAGGGGTGCAGTTGGGCTCTTCCGATAGCTGGACGTCTTCCGATCAGATGCCTTCGCTTTCCGGTCGGGCACATGCTCCCAATAGCGCAGGGCAGCACATGCTCCCAGTGCTCTGTCTGTGCAAACTGTCCCACACGTTTGAGGCATCCTACTTTTGAACGTCATCACAGAAGGAGATTGAACACAAGACCTGTAACTGGGATCAGCAGCAGGGGGAGGCGCAGGCACTGACGAGGATAAATGTATGGTCGTTGGCCAGTTACAGAATGTGTGATGCTCACTAGTCAGTACCAGCATGTTTGATGTTTGCTGGTTGCTGCTCTGTTTTTGTCTCATTGACCGCGTGCGTATCTAGTTTACTTCAGTGTCAGTGTCCACATGCATGCAATTTTGTACATTTAGACTGGCAGAGACATCATCAACTCTAGACGTTCCTCCTGGCCCATCCTCTTTGCATGTTACCAGGAGTTTAGTCATCTATTGCTCCTCATGCCTTTCCCCAAAAGTGAGGTGTTTTGAAATTTGTTGGATGCCTGAAGCTTTTTTTGGTGTTCCATTCCTCCATTCTTCCAATTTCAACACTATGTTAGACCTTTTTGAATTAGAGGAAATGTTCATAGGGAATATTCATGGCCGCTGTTTACCTCCAACAATTCCGTAGATAGTCCTGTGTGTACATCTGACCTATTTCAGTATCTGTGTTTGACAAGTTCCAGTGCCTGTGTGTGCGACTAATGTCTGTGTCTAGCCAGTGTCTATATCTGACCAGTATCTGCATCTGACTAGTGCTTCTGTCTGACCAGTGTCTGTGTCTAACCCATTGTTGGATTTGTATTTTGGGTTCTGTATTTGGAGAGGATAATTTTCGCTTTGCCATGTTGGGAGATAGTAATAATCGTTTTTATCTCAAGTTTGTTTCCTAACTTACTTTGCCGTACCTCATTTTAACTTATGATTTTGAATAGTGGGATTAGTAACAGTAAGTCGATCAAAACAAGTCCAGAAATACGAGAAGTATCTGTAGTTTTGTTTGCGCTACAGTTACTTCTGGTGCTGGAAGGAAAGCTCGGTTTTAATAGTCTGCATTGTTAAACATAATCTATCAGGTAGCAATGAGTTTGCTTGATTTCATTGCCAAATTCACCCTCCAGTGAGAAAAAGGAATGTACAATTGTAAGGCGTCAGGATGTAATCGTGTTTCGATCTTCCCCAGGAATTTGTGGTAGCCAATGGAAATGGAGCCGCATTCAGCCGAATCCTTGCCTCGAGATAAGCCAACATCTTGATTTTGTTGACTTATTCCTCGGGATTTGGAGGCTATCTCAACTTAAAATTGTGTTCACGTCTTTGCATCGACGCTTAGTCATGAGTTTCGCCAAACTGGACCAGTGTGTCTGACGACTAGTATCGTGTCTGGGTCCCTGGGTGCTGCTCGTATGTGACGGCGCCGTCGGCTCGCAGGACGCGCTGATAGCCGAGGACCGGCGCAAGTACGATATGCGCGGCGGCTGTACGGCTCTGGTAGGCCTCTTCCTGCTGGGCCGCCTGTACCTGGCCAACGCGGGCGACTCGCGCGCCGTGGTCTGCCGCGGCGGCCGCGCCATCATCGCCTCACACGACTTCACGCCCGAGACGGAGCGCCAGCGGGTCCGCCAGCTGGTCAGTCGCCCGGTGGCACGGCTCCAGAGTCTGCCGCGGCACCGCGACCGCCCACGCCCACGGTACCGAAACCTTACACGGTACCGAAACCTTACACGGCACCGGGACCTCACACGGCACCGGGACCTCCCACGGTACCGAAACCTTACACGGCACCGGGACCTCACACGGCACCGGGACCTCCCACGGTACCGAAACCTTACACGGCACCGGGACCTCACACGGCACCGGGACCTCCCACGGTACCGAAACCTTACACGGCACCGGGACCTCACACGGCACCGGGACCTCACACGGCACCGGACCCTCCCATGGTACCAGAGCCGCCCACGGCTCCGAAACCTCCGACGGCACCGGACCCTCCCATGGTACCGAAACCGCCCACGGCACCGGACCCTCCCATGGTACCAGAGCCGCCCACGGCTCTGAAACCTCCCACAGCACCGAAACCTCCGACGCCACCGGGACTCGCACGGCACCAGAGCCTCCCACAGCACCGAGACTCGCGCAGCACCGAGCACCTATGGTGTCGTAGCCTAGGATGGCAAACACAGCTTTGTCCTGGATTCTTGTCACTCAGAACGCTACCGACTCCAGAATATCATTCTGTCTTGTTTTCCCGCTGTAAAGTTGAATGCTTCTGTTTGACGTTGAAATGGTGCAAGTTTATTGTTATTTGATAGACATGTCGAAGCCTGTGGGTTCTGAATATGAACTTCAATTCCATTAATGATCACGGAAGAAAGATTGGGGTGCATCTCACATTCTTGCGTTTGTGTTGGTCATGTGTTTTCTTCCGAATTCCATTATTTAAAGAGTTTGAATGCAAATTGGATACTCGAATATTTTCAAGTACAAAACGCATTTCTCAATTGGGGGAAAATACGTTTCTGCTTTATTTTCGGTTTATGAAAAAGAGCAAGTTATCCTTTCCGAGTGAGACGGTCAGAAAAACTATCGTCACCAAATCCAGGAATTGAAATTCGACATCCAACCGTGCCGGAGCCTGCCGCGGCTCCCGGAGCCGGTCGTGAGCCGACACGTAGGCCGCCAGCCAATCGACACAGCTTCGCCACTCGCAATATCCGGACCGGTAGTTCTACAAGGCTTTTGTGAGCTTGAGCGTGGCGATGTAATTGTCAATAAAGGTGCGTCGGATGAGTGCGAGCGAGCAACATGACCCGAGTAGCTGAGCGTTCCGTGAGTCGCGAAGCCCAGCCGGCCGGGTGCTCCGTGAGTCGTGTCACCCGGTCGACAGACTGTTCCGTCGGGCGTGTGACCCGGCTGGCCGACTGTTCCGTGAATCACGTGACCTGGCCTGTCGGGTGTCCCATGAGTTGTGCCACCCAGCCGGTCGACTGCCCCATTTGCCGCGTGACCTAACGGTAGTGCTGACGTCTCTGACTACGACCGGCAGGCGAGTCGCCAGCCGGCTTTGATGGGGGGCGAGTTCACCCACCTGGACTTCTGCCGCCGCGTCAGCCGGCGAGACCTGGGCAAGCGCGTGCTCTACCGGGACGCCCACATGACCGGCTGGGCGTACAAGACGGTCACCGAGCAGGACGTCAAGTTCCCGGTCGTCTGTGGCGAGGGGAAGCGGGTCAGTGGCTGCGTGACAGGGATCGACTATATGCGGGGGTCGCGTCACGTGCTACTGGGTTCGGTCACAAGGCGCGCTAGACGTCAGTCTAGTCTGCGTTCATCCTGGCTCGAGAACTGTTGTCACCGCTGACGCCGGGGGCTCCATTTTGCTGTGTTATCTTCTGGTCAAAATAGGACTGGTGTTGATGGTTGGTTTGTGAGAGTGTATCAATGCGGACTTCGTATCAAGATGCCTGTATATCCGATCGGATCTTGTCCTGCCGGCGGATCAGTTTGACTTGGCCAGTAGCCAGACAGTGAAAACCTGTCCCTCGTATACTGCCACATGACGGGTTGACTACGGTTATCGATTGTTGTTGTCACCTGCCCCGCTCCCTTTATGCCCTTTATCCGTACCAGTCCGCAATGTTGGTTTGCTTACGGTACAGTGGCGTTGGTTTCGACAGAGTCGCGTGTGCGCTACGATCGGTGTAACCCGTGGCTTCGGTGACCACGGCCTGCGAGCTATGAACACCAGCGTTTACATCAAGCCGTTTCTGTTGTCTCAGCCTGAGGTGAGCGGCGATGGTGCGCTGTCCTAGTCGTGTCACCACGTGCTCCGCCGATGCTGTTCCTTTGCCGACGTTCGGTACCTGGGAAAGTGTGATCGACTTGGCCTGTGTGAGCAATGTGACGGATACGGCGATACGTGTTGACTATTACATCGTGAAGCTGGGCACAGAATGACCACACAGTGCACGCTTTGTAAAACATCAAACAACCATGATTAACCATGTGGGTACATTACAATCTCCGTCAAAATTGTGCTATAGAACTGGAATTTTCCGATATGCAGGTCGGTTCAGGATCAATGGAACAAGCTTGTCCTTAGACGACTCTGATTCTGTAAAACCTCCCCAGCAACAATTCGAACTAAATTTATCAAATAACAAATAGCCGTCGTGTCTACAGCAGTATCGCTCAGCGCCATGTCGTTGCCCCCACCGCTCGATATCTGTCACGGCCGCCGTCCTGTCCAGGTGCTGGTCATCGACCTGGAGCAGGGCCAAGTGACGTCATCAGACGTGCTGGTCATGGCGACTGACGGTCTCTGGGACGTGATTCCTAACGAGCGGGTGGCCGAACTGGTGGAGCGCGCTCTCGACCATTTCCCGGCGGAGGACGAGTCCATGAAGAGATATCGGTGGGTCACGACACAGGGCAGGTCCGAGAGGTGATGGTGCAAGTCTAACGCGTGGATAAAATGTCATATGGTGGGTGTCGTCAGCTTGCATCAATTATGACTACAGGCGGAAGTTTGCCACCTGCTTTAGTTTACCACATGTCTAAACACGACTAGGCCCTCTGGTTTTAATTGCAGGTGCTATAAATGTCAAGTTTGCACGGTTGCAGTTGTTGATGTGTGGACGTTTTCACTGGTCGGGACGGGTATCTGATGGACGTTTTCACTGGTCGGGACGGGTATCTGGTGGACGTTTTCACTGGTCGGGACGGGTATCTGATGGACGTTTTCACTGGTCGGGACGGGTATCTGGTGGACGTTTTCACTGGTCGGGACGGGTATCTGGTGGACGTTTTCACTGGTCGGGACGGGTATCTGATGGACGTTTTCACCGGTCGGGGCGGGTGTCCGGTGACTGCAGCATCTGCGCCAGGTGCATCTCGGCCGCCCAGGAGCTGGTGATGTCTGCCCGCGGCAAGCTCAAGGACCGCCAGTGGCGACAGGCCGACTACAGTCTGGCCACCGTCGACGACATCAGTGTGTTTGTCGTCCCGCTGCTGGCCTACCACCAGGAGCACCTGCTCTGGAAGGTGGGCGTGTGACGTGCACTGCCGGGCGTCAATTTACCAGATATCAATTTACCTGGCTGCCCAAGGCTATTTAATTATTTAGTTCATGGAAGACTGTTACCAATATGGGAGAAGTCAAGACAGGCCACTCCCTGGAAAAGCGTTTCTTAACCCGAAGTTCCTTGTGAGACGGATCTCAATCCCTGCTGTCAAAGAAAACAGTATTTAACACACGTCCCTCTGTGTTATATTGATACCTTCACCTTCGTATATATTTATCTCCTCTCCGATAACTCCGAATTCTCACCGGCTGGGAATCTTCGCCTAGAGCTTGAGAATTGTATTGCAGCTAACTTTAAAGTCATGTCATTTTCTCAGTACGCTTCGCTCACATGTGTCAAGCGATGTTTCAAAGTCTGTGTATATGGCTTTGTCAGCGCGTGATGATAAGGATGACGATGTGAGTTCAGTAGAGCAGATGTGGAGCCAAAGATCAGATAACATCCGAAGTATGTCATATGAACTGGTGTGTGCGCGGTGCTGGAGTATCGGGCCTCACCTGCCGCAGCCTACATATATCTCCATTGTGTGATTCATCATTGTGACAGGCTCATAGCAAGCAACGCACCCTGGTCCCTCACTGAATAGGTACGTTGTCGGCAGCTGGAACAAACAGAGGCGGCGGCGGCGGCGGCAGCGGCGGTGGCGGCGACCAACGGTGCACCAGTATCGTCTCCGCACGTGGACACGGTGGTGACGCAGGCGGTCAATGGCTTGCCAGCCGAAGCCTCCGACGACCTACCTCCTCTGAGTCAGCTGGTGCGCGCCCTGCCGACTCTGCAGACAGCTGCCGACGTCCCCGAGCCGACCCCGGAGACCCGCGCCGTCTTCCCAGCCGTCAGCCAGTCGGGTCGTATGGTCCAGGGGGCCGACTCTCCTTCGGACGTGGCAGCGCTGGCGCTGGCCAGCCCGACGAGCCAGGCTTCCCCGTGGGCTCCGTCTGTCGGAGAAACTGCGCCGGCCACCGAAGCCGGCGAGCCAGAAACCGCACTGTCAGTAGGTGTGGCGTCCGCAGTTGTATGTGCAGCTGAGGCACCCACAGCTGTGATACTCGCCGGTGCGGCACCATCGGCTACAGTCCCGCCGGATGTGGCAGAGAACTCCGCTGAATCTCCCGCAGTCCCAACAGCGAGTCCAGCTGAGCTTTCGGCTGTCTCGGCAGCGAATTCAGCCGAAGTGGCGTGCGCGTCACCAGCGGGCGCGGAGCCGGTGTCGCTGCCTCGTGATGGTGACACTGCAGAGCCGCCACCAAAGCCGGGATCCCCGCACCTGGAAGCGGGTGTCGTTCCCAGTCCGACTTGATGCGTGCAGACTCGAGCATAGTCTTTTTTATGAGCGATATCTCGTAGATAGGGAAGAGTTTGACCAGATTGCAGTTAGCTGCACGCATGGCCCGCATAAACGCGAAATGGTGTGGTGCTCAACGCGTCAGCGGTTTGGAATGGGAAGCGTGGGTTGGAAACTCGGAATATCCCGAACTTTCCGCGGTGCCAAAGTGAAAAGGCAGATTGACAAGTTGCGACAATATCGACCGAGTAGTTGTGTGCGTCGCGGAAATATGAGTTCCAATATGGACATTTGAAAGGCCTTGGCTCAGGTATGGAATATGATTGAACTTAAGAGGGGCGTGAAGTTGTACCCAACCCGAACCAGTTTGAGCTAGATACGTGTATGGTGAGTCACTGTCCCATGTGACGCCGTTCTGCCTTAGCAGAGAGGAGCCACGCTCCGTGAATCAGTCTACCGTGTGAGCGTTAGACGACGCATGCTCAGTGCCTTCAGCCGGAGCGTGTTTCGCGCTGTCTAAAGCCGGTGGTCCTGCCGCTGTGTACAAAGACAGTGGCGTTGAGTCGCACCAGAGTGGTATGGTCGCTTGTGCTGTGCGCCAGACCATTTTATACTGTGTCGGCGGAAATGTATTTTTCCGAGACATCGATGAAAGCCTATGGTACAGCTCGTCGGCCATCTCCAGCGTAGGGATGGCATCAAATCCGCCCATTGCGTGCAAATGGCAGTACGGGGAAATGCGCCATGGTTATGTGGTGACTACCGCGTTGCATTCCCAACATTAGTGTAATGGTTGTTCTTTATCCGAATTGTTCAATAGCTACGTCCGCCAGAATCGTTATCTTATCAAGCTACGTTGGTTGCGTGATTTTACCATATGAATGACACATTTATCAGCATTTGAACTAGATGAACCTTGTCGGCGATCGAATATCGGTACCCCCATTGCAGCAGCGTGATGTGTTGCCTATAAATATTATATTGGTTTGTACCGGGTGTATCGGCTGTGCATATCTTTTGGAAGATCTGTGCGTCGCATATCTTGCGATTTGTGTGCATTTTCATGTGTTGTGCTGGAATTTGACTCTGGTTTTGCTTTGAAGCAGATTTACACAATGCGTTCTTTCCAATGTCCGGTTGTCCCCTCAGTTCCCAAGCCCATTTCCTAAGTGTACCAATGCTTTGATCTCCGCGTGCGCAACATCTGCGTTTTTGTGTTTGCGTTTTCCCGCTCACGGGTGATGACAGTCCAACCAATATGAAAAACTGCACTTGCATGATCTTGTTTGGAAACTCGTGCAGCGATCTTGACTAGAGTTTCCCCCATTAATTCCGGATTGCTATGCCGTCTTTACGGCTAATGAGCCACCGCCTCCCCCACCCACCACACAAAGAAACATCGTGCGGAACCATTAACAACAGTCATGATCACAGGACCGGGTGTTCTTGTTGAATCCTAGAAGGCCGATGCTTACGTTAAATGCGCGCTCCAATTATTCCTGCCGTAAGTGCTCCTGTCGAAAGAAACGGAAATCGCAGGTGACACTACTGTGAGGATTGCGCTCGAAATCATGATGCATTTGTTCACAGTACTGGTGACTGAAGAGGGTAATTCCAAGCTGGTTTGTTTCACGGGACCGACTTCAGTTGGTTGGTTATTTGGGCTTAAGGGCGCATCGACTGCGTTGGTCATACAGCGCCCATGGACTGACTTCAGTGCAATTTTTAACAGCCAGGCGCATTAGCCGGGCGCCGTCGGATGTCACGGGAGTAGACAATTATTTTTCAACGATCATTATACATGGCAGGCATAAAGTAAGCCAAATCGAATAAAGCGCAGGTCAAGTATAGGGTGTAGGCTGCAGACGGTTTGAGCGTATCCTGCACGCTTCGGAGCGTGACATTTGACACTTTGGATATATAACATGTAAATATCATGCGAACGTCGTGGGTATTGCGGCATTGTTGGGACGGCTATACCACGGTCGAGGTTATCAGATCTTATCACTCCTATGCCACAGGTGTGACCTTGTCTGAGGCGTAGGTGTGACCAACACAGCGCATTCGTTCGTCAGTGGAGACAGTGGGAACGGAACTGCGGATTTTCCACTTACTCCAGTGGAGTTTCCGGTGGCCTCATTGATCGGTGGATTTTCCACTTTAAGCCATAACAAATGCTCCATTATGCACGTGCCCGGACAAGGGAGATATTTCGATATTAACCCACTCATCTTGATTTGAGGCTCAGCTGAATAAGCAACATTATCTGCCGATAGACGAACCATTCCGGTTTGGATACGAGTTTCATAAATTATCCGCTGTGGTCGCGATACCTGTATTGATACGGTTACCCATGGCACGAAATAACAGCCGTAGGTCTTCATCGCGACGAAACCTTTACCATTTACTCGCACAGCAGACAGACATACACTCAATCGTCACTGAAGTCATTGCACTCCATATCACTACGGACGGTATATGTGTAACCTTATTTGGCACTCCTACTAGCATTTAATGCTCAGGTTAGCTTCACCCGCATTACATCAGTGAGGATAACTGCCGCCTCGCATACCAGTTGAGCCATGTCATTGTACCACTCCATTCTGAACAGCACCGGGGAAGGCACACTTAGAGGTCTGTTGCACAACTTGAATTTGAACTTGTTACGGTATGGAACGGGTTATGCAGACTGCACATATCACAAACGATTCCATACATGTGACCACGCCGTCCATCAATTGAACTAATTTCACTGGTCCCAGAAACCGGCATGACTACAGTAGCAACACTCGAGTCAGCACATTATAGACGTCGACTGGAACCACGGTCGGATGTAGTGAGAACGTTTATGGCAATGTCACAGCAGATAAGTTGGTCCCCAGACTTGATTCTGTCAGGATAGGTGCATCTGCATCGTTGTCAGAGCAGGTGCTGGCACCCGGACCCTACGCAGTACGGACTGCATCACTGTCGCAGCAGGTAAGTCGTCCCCAATCCCATGCTGAGAGCAGTAGCGTCCGTCACACGTTAGTGAGCGGTTAAGCCGAAGCTTGCCAAGCGTTCAATCTCGAATGCCTCCAGGACCGGCTGGCCGGGTCCCTGAGCTGTTATTGCTACAACACAACTAACGCAACCGCTACAACACGACTAACGCAACCTTGCGACGCAAAATGGCCGCCAGGTGTCAAAACGGCAGAACCGTCAGAGTATATCTAGTAGACCCCCTGGCACCAGGTGGCGGGGGAGCACGTTCGAGAGCGGCAGACACGTCTTCCGTGTGTGGAACCTTAGCGGCACGCCGAACACGTAGCGCAACGAGACGACACCTCTGTCGGCGAACAAACGACTCGCGAACGCGCTCAGCTGCTCCAGACTCCGAGGGCCCGTCAGCGAGCGGCGCCTCCAGCCGGCGTCCAGCCTGTCCAGTCCGCAGTGCAGCGTGCTGCGAGCGTCGCCCTCGCTGACCGCGGACAGCTCGCCGGCTCCGCTCCTGACCGACCAGCGGCGCGCCTCGTCGGACGGCGAGCTGCGGCAGCTGACTCCCGAGTCGCCGTCCGACAGGTCGGACGCGCTCCTCCGCTCCCACGTCGTCACGTCACGCGGCCGCCGTTGCCGCAGCGTCACGTGACGCGCGCGCAGTCGGCGCAAGTGGCGGTGACGCCGGTACGCCCGCTGGACGACCGCGGCCGCCCGGTGTCGCCTCCTGACGGCCAGCCAGGCGCGCATTCGGCGCTGGATCAGTGCGGCCGCCCGGTGTCGGCGGCAGTCGACCAGCCAGGCGCGCACCCGTCTCTGCACCACCTCGGCGGCCCGGTTACGGCGTCGGTCGGACAGCCAGCGGCGCGCGTGACGCTGCAGCGGGGGGGGGGGCGCGCGCTCGGCAACCGACGCCTGACCAGCACAAGAGCGGCAGGCGGCGCTGTGTCGCCGCTCGGCAAGCCGCCGCCTGCCCAGCCAGGCGCGCACGCCACGCTGGATGAGCACGGCGGCCCGCAGCCGGCGCCGGCGCCGCCAGCTGTTCTGCAGTCGACGGGCGGCGGCGTGCCGTCGTAGCTGGCACAGCCCGCCCAGCCGGTGCCAGGCGCGCTGTGTCAAGAACACCTGACCCGTGCCGAGTCGCACCTCCGGGTCACCCGGCAGCCAGCTGGTCATCGTCTGATGGCAGAGGGCCACCACAACGTTAGAACAGAGCCCGGCGCTCGGCATGAAGTGCATGCGTCTGGCTTACGGTTCACGAATTTGGCTCAATGCGCCCTCATAATGGTATTTCTGACTTTCACAGGTAGGTGTGGATAATTTAGTATTACAAGTATTATGACTGCGACACCCATTTCCTCTAAATTCATATTGCTCATTGCACTTCGTAACAGAAGCTTTTTGGCAACGCCAACCTTGCAACTTGCAACAACAGCTTGGCTGGTGATCTTCCACCTATGGTCACCAGGCTTCATATAGAGAACACTAAAACAATCAGAAAATAATGCAGCATGAAGCCTCATAAGTCATCAATCACAAATCACATTAATTTACGCCATAGAGCCACAGATCAAAAAGACATCCGAAACTAGTGTTCAGAAGAAGATAATAAGTGTTCAGAACTTTCCAGCAGGGGAAGTTATGGAGAAATTCAGAGCTTCAAGGGGCCAGAGACATGGTAGATTACAATGCATACTGCATGCAGTTCGCATATTTCGAAGAGGAATTAAGGTATGTTTCATGAGTGAAAGGGTAGAAAATTGACTGCAAGAGTTAAAAATCTGATTCAGAACTTCACATGCTCGATCCTTTGATAACCACGGACTGCGCCCAGCAGCACGCTGCACTGTACCTGCTCCACGACAAGCCGCGGGGCCTGCTTCTCACGGCTGCCGCGCCGCACCAGAATGGCGAATCGCTCCACAAACTCGTCGGCCGTCAGTCGGAATGGGAAGCCGGCGGCGCTGAGCCGCGCCGTGGCCACCACGCCGGCGGCGCGCAGCTGTCGGCGCAGGTAGCCGTCCACCACCAGTCGCCGCGAGCCGGCGCCGTTGGGCCGCACGCAGCGCACGTACTGCACGTCGGTGCCGGCCAGCCGACGCAGCAGCTCCCGCATGGTCAGCTGCAGGCGCGCCAGCACCGTGTGGCGGCGGCGCGCGCCGCTCGGCGTGCCCACCAACGCCGGCGGCGGCGGCAGCGCGCGCACCAGCGCCGACGAACTGTCGCCCAGCAGCGCCACCAGGTCCGGATCGACGCGATCGCGATTCTTCTCCACCAGGCGGCGCGCGTCGTACACGACCGAGCCGCAGAAGTGGCGCACGGCGAAGGTGTGGGCACCTCCGGCGGGGCCAGTGCCGGCCGCGGCGCATGCGGCACGCTGCACGGCGGTGCTCAGATCCGCGGCGGACACCGCCTGCCGCAATCCGCTGGCCTGCTCCACGCCGCCGAACACGGACGGCATCGGGCCGTCCAGTGCGACCAGTGCGGCGGCGTTGTCGGGGTAGTCCAGCCGCGCGCCGATCAGACCATCCTCCAGGAACGCCGCCTCCAGCCGGCGCAGGAACGTCGTCAGGAAAAACTGCTGCAGCCGCTCGTTGGCGTAGTTGATGGACAGCTGCTCCAGGCTGTTGTTCTCGAGACTCTCGAAGCCGGAGATGTCGAGAAGCGAGAGCGCGCGCGGGGTAGCGCCGGTCGGGGCGATCTCCACGTTGATCCATTCCACCAGCCAGCGGAACAGTCGGTCGTAGATCTCGCGGACGAGGCAGTCACGACGGGTGAGCACCTCCGCCTCTGAGCTGCACGGTCGGCGCACGACACTGTGCCGGCCGGCCGTCAGCTGTTGCACGGTCAGCGCCTCGGCCAGCACGGGCGCCGATAGACCCAACAGGCGGCACGCGCACACCAGCCGCGCGTCAACATCCACCCAGAACCTGCTGTCGCGCCGTACCACCGTCAGCTGGCTGAGGTGCAGAAGAGCCGCCAGGACGGCGAACACGGACGCCCGCTGCGCGCCATTCAGCCCCAGCTCGGCCATCGCCGACTCGGTGACGGCGAAGTCGGCCTTGTCGGCGGTGCTCGGCCGGCCCGACAGCGCGTCCAGCGCGCTCGTCCGCTCCAGGCCGAGCGTCTTCAGGGAGGCGGCCGGCATACCCGCCAGCAGCTGATAGAACACGTGGAAGCTGCGCTCGCCAGCCGACTGCCATGTGACGCGCGTCTTCTCAAAGAGGCACGAGTGAATGGCGCCGCCGCGGAGCCGACCGTCAACGCCGTACGTCAGTCGAAACAGCTTGCAGAAGCGACTGCTGTTCTCGTTGTTGGTGGTGCGTGCGTTGCCGAACGCCTCGAGGAGCGGGTTAGAGACGTTCAACTTATGCTCCATGGCGGCGCCGGTGCCGGTCGAGCAGTCGTGTCTGCTCTCCTCCAGCCGCACCAGGTAGTGTAGCAGGCGGTGCGCCGAGAACGTCTTGCCGGCGCCGCTCTCGCCGCTGATGATGACCGTTTGGTCGGCGCCGTCCAGAAGGCCGCGGTGGGCCGTCTGCGCGATGGCGTACACGTGAGGCGGCAGACCGGACAAGTCACTGCTCTGCATCAACTCCTCCAGCTGTTGGTCGTCGAACGCCATCACGTCTTGAAACGGGTTGACGGCCACCAAGTTGGAGCCAGCCCAGGTGTAGATGATGTTAGAAAGCAGTCGACTCTTCAGGCAGGCGACGATGCTCTCTTCCGAGATGCACGGCAGCTTGCCCAAGTCCACCGACTCCATGGTCGGCCGTGCCAGGCCGGTCCACCGAGAGAATCAGTGCTTTGCTGTCAACTATGGGGAGGCAATGTGTTGGTCTTGAGTATGTCATTATTTGCGTACATTGGGTATTTAACAAAAGTATGTCATTACAGACTGCAATGTGAATTGCGCTTTCATTATGACACACATTTCCATCACCAGGCAGCACAGCAAGTGCATGTTTAGTAGCATGTGTGTGAAAACTTGGTTGAAACAAATCTAAACATCATATGTAGTGAGTGCACTAGTGCCCTCAGCAGCAAATGTGTATGTTTTATCCAGTTGCTAGTACACCCTGAATAATGACTACAATGCATGACTGCTGGATGCCCTGTTCTTCAGCTGAGTATGGTCAAGGCTAGCTTTTGGAATGCAAAATTAATGAAACTTTTGACTTTTACCTGGGATTTTTATCTAAAAAATCCACTTGTGATTATGTGTGCAATGCTGTAGTCATATATATGCCTTTTATTGTATGCTTATATAGTTATATAATGCTATGTAACATCAGACCATCAGAAATGTCACTAAATAGCTCATACAGTCATAATGTGATCAGACTTAATAGGAGCCACAAGGGCCCATCCATGTTAAGTATGTAGAGGGAAGATGCCATAACCCTGGCTTAAAGGCACTCTTCACCCCAACCAACACCACACCCTCAATTCCAAAGAATACATCCACCAACATCCCCCTCACTCATCAACATCTACCTTACCTATTCACCCATATTCACTCAACATCATGTAACACATGGGACTTGGGTGCCCTACCAATAATTTTCAGACCCCATCCATACCTGCTTAAAGGGGCCTGTGCAGTCCACACCTACTTAACATAAATATCACCCCATCCACCACTACTTAGAACTAAAAAACAAGGTTTTGCAACCTAAAAAAGTTATCCACCCCTCTTTTAAATATATTCAATGAGGGACTCCCTGCAACATCAGCAGATAGACTACTCCACTCAATCAATCCTTGTATTGGTACCAAGAGATACTCAGTATCAAATGTCAAAAACGCTTTAAAAAAAGGGGTGGGACAGGAGGCTATTAAAACATTAAAAACACATGCATACAATACTCAAACATTCCCACGTACAGCTCTTTTCAGCGCCTCCTTCAGCTTAAACTTAAAAGCCAGTCGCATATTCTCGGCCCTAACTTCCTCGGGGAGACTGTTCCAAAGAACTGCAGCACGGTACATGAAAGAGCGTTGCGCAAAAGAAGTTTTCAGGCGTGGACGCTCTACTGAAAACGGTGTTGATCGCGTAGATCGAGAGCTGACGTCACTTCTCAATGTCACAAGATCACGCAGGGTTTCAGGTGCTCCCGAGTGGTGCACTGCAAGATGAACCAGTGAGCAATCCCTAATGTCGACAAAGCGTTGTAAGCTAGGCCAGCCTAACCGCTCAATAACATGCGATATATGACCATAGCGAGAGGTCCTAGTTATGATCCTAGCCGCCCTCATTATGACTTTTTGGATTCGCACGCGCTCGGTGTCACATGCAGCAGACCAGATTGAGCAACAGTACATTACATGGGGAAAACCAGTGCAAGCACTAACTTCGACAGCGTTTCTTCAGTAAGAGAACGTACATGCTTGGCTAGAGGAAAGATGATGCGGTTACATTTCTTAGCAATATCGCCAATTTGTTCACTCCATGTTAACGATTCGTCCATGGTCACACCCAGGTTTTTGATAGATGAGACACGTGAAATATCCGATCCAAGAACAGAGAGGCTGATGGTAGGCAGCCGCGCGATCATCTGGCGAGAACCAAAAATCACAAATTGCGTTTTAGATGGGTTGAGCTTGAGAAGATTTACACGGTACCACGAGCACATAGTTTCCAGGCACGATTCGAGACGGCGTTTGGCATACATTATGTCCTCCAATTTCGATGACAACATCGCCTGTGTGTCGTCAGCGTAAGCAACGACTTTAAAGACATCACCTATGTGTGAGAGAAGATCATTTGTGTACAACAAAAACAGAATTGGACCACACAAACTTCCTTGTGGAACACCACAGGATACGTTGCATACAAGTCTTCCGGGCCGAACTACCTGTCTGCGATTTGAAAGGTAAGATCTAAACCAAGAGCTGTCGATGCCGTACCACTCTAATTTGGTCAAGAGTCGGCTATGAGACACGCAATCGAAGGCACTAGACAAATCTACTGATGCGAGCAGACAAACGCGGCGCCTTTCGATGCAATTTGTGACATAAGCTACTACATCAGCAAGGGCAGTTTCAGTAGAGTGAAGTGGTCGATAGGCATGTTGCGAGTTGTTAAGAAGACAATTTCGGTGGAGATACGCAGTGAGCTGGTTGACTACTATCTTCTCGCACAGTTTTGACACGTTACTCAAGATCGAGATGGGCCTATAACACTTGGGATCGTCAGGGCAGCCTTTCTTGAAGATTGGTACGATTTCAGCCAACTTCCACAGTTCCGGAAAAGTACATGACGATAAACTAAAGTTGATTATGTGCAAAATATGTACACACACCGAAGGAAACGACATATTGAGCAATTTCAGGGACACATTGTCGTTACCACGAGCACTGGTAGGATTTAAATCACGCAGGGCATGAGAGAGTTCGGGAAGAGTGGCGGGCTTCAGCTTGAATGCTGAGCTAACAACGCGCGGAGGGCGAGGTTGATGCGCTGTATTTGGGCCTAAATCCCCTAAAGAATGCAAAGCAGCAGCCACGCGCTTGCCAGTTGAAGAAAAATGCCGGTTTTGGTCGTCAGCGAACAACTCCTTCTCCTGGTTGGAACGTGATGGTCCAGTTGATGGTGGAGTTGTCTTCTTCTGAAAGAGATGACGTCTAACGTGCGGCCAGACGTTGCCATTTTCTTCCAAAGTCCGATCGAAGAAACGGCTTTTGGCGACCACGAGCTCAGTGGAGGTCCGTTGATTTAGCTCATGGTAGAGTTGCCAATCCTCGTCACTCCCGGATCGGTCCGCTTGGCTGTGAGCCCAGTCACGTCGAAGGGTCAGGGCGCGGAGGTCAGCATTCTCAGCGATCCAGGGTGGCACTGAGCGGCGATTCGCGAACTTCGTGACGGTAGGGCAGTGAGCATCCATGACGCATTTCCAGATGTTCAACCATGCGTCCCACTTGCCGTCAACTGTGTTGGCCTCATACAGGCCAGACCAGTCCACCATGAGAAAAGCTAGGGGCAGCTGACCAGGGAGGAGGTGACGGGTGCGCTGAAGAGTGATCTTTTGGCGTTGAAACGACGGACGGTTTATTTTAGCTGTGACTGTGACTGCCCGGTGGTCACTGATGTGCACCTCCATGACGTCACAAGCCAAAATTGTGTCGGTGGCGTTGGAGATCGCGATGTCGAGAAGCGTTTTTGAAGTGCACCAATCAACCAATCAACAATCCTTTGACTGAAGACTTGTTGTCACTTAACTGTCCTATACCTTGATTTATCTAACCTGAATTGATGACCCCTATGTGATAGTCTAAATAGAAGGACATCATTCAGATTGACCTGATCTAGCCCTTTAATAATTTTATACATTTCAATCATATCACCCCTTAACAGAGTGTGAAACTTACTTTCCAGGTTTGGAGTCGGAGTGCATACCAACTTTGTCCAGAGTACACTTTCATGGACATATTATTTGTTATGTGTGGAATCTGTTTATTATGTATATTACATATACTTGCTATTACATATGGAAAAAGCCTATGTAGTGAGTATGTAATATGCAGAAGTAATATGCATTGCCATTTTTGGTCAAATGAAATGGCAAAGCATAGGAACAAACAAGTGAACAATGGATGGCACCACCTGGCAGCAAATCATGATAATCAGCACAGCTTTGTCTCTCATAACTCACAGGAACAATGTGTTTTCCTTTCACTGTTGGTTTCAGTACAAGGCTAGCCATATGAAAAAAAAAAAAAATACTTGACACCTCACCCTCAGCTCAAAGCTCATATCTTCCTATGCAGCTAATTACCTACGAGTAAAGTAATATAAGCTCGCCTCTGGTACCACCCATGCCACAGTTGGACTTTGATAGCAGTGCACAAGGCCAAAGGTCCAGTCAAGATTCTGTGTTTATGGCATGACACTGTTAAGGATGTGTTGAAAGATGCTAATTGTTTTGATGTCATTAAAAAAATACCCTACATCAATTGGTTGACAGACAAATTTCAGAAGAGAAAGTACTAACACAGCCAATTCTGATCGGCGGCCTCTGAGACTCCGGAGGATGTCTCTTAAAACTGTCAAATTTTCCACTATTTTGGTGGCAAGAACTCGGGTTTTTGGAGACTCTACTCCAGAGTTGGAGTAACCAGATAATATTTCATTCCGTGAGCAGGCATGCCATCTTGCAAGCGGTATTGGCATGTTGTTGTTTGCCTTTCCAGTGGTTGAGCTTGAATGAAGTGTGTGAATCTGTTCCAGCTGCTGACTGCTATGAAGTGGTTAGTTTGAGTGGCAACTGTAGGTGCAATAACCAGCCTTTTTGTGAGTGTTGTTGTTTTTTTTATTGATATCCATGTCCCTGCCACATTTGTGTTGGAGTACATGTAAGACCCATCCTATCCAGTATGAATCTGAGTGAAAAAAAAATTAAGAGATAAAATATCTGAAGAAGTGCCTTAATTCCCACCCTGTGCCCTAATCTCCAATGCTTGAGTGAGTACCTACATATATAGGTATTATTCCAGAACTAGGTACAATGCGATTTTTTGGATTTTTTTTTTTGAACAAGGGGTATTTTAATGTAAAAATCATGATGCGACCGCTCATTTTCTCCGCAAATGATTACTTTTCAGTTGGCAAACAAATACACGACCATAATCTTCACTCTGCAAACATAGCACATCGCGTATAATTATCCGTACCTGGTGTGTCACAGACGTGATAAAGAAGACATTCAACACTTCAGGCACTCGATTTGATACTCTTTGACATCGAAAACCTTATGTTTCTGCCTTAATTCGACATTATCTCCGAGAATGCATATGCTCGCAACACGCCGCGCCAGCCACCGTCGATAAGGGTGGCGTCGACATTCCTTGCGATGCTGTATTATTTTATTTAAATATATTTGATGACGTCATGGCCGAAAAATTTGTTTCGGATAATTCTGGTTTTCCGGTTAGGTTAGGTTAGGTTTGGTTAGATTATATTATGATATAATATATTTTATATATTATGCTACGTTATCTTAGTCTAGGTTAGGTTAGGTTAGGTTATTTTATTTTGTTGTATTATTTATATATTCATATTTAATTTTTGAACTCTTGACCGTAAGCAGAATACGGCAGTGTAATAATGGCTTCATTGTGTGCCGGTTGCAGTCCAGTTCCTCACAAAATTATTAAACTTTCTTTTGAAGATAATCAGGCAAGCTTAGAATTTTTCAGAAAACACGGTGTACTTCCAAACGAGGTAATTTGTCCAATTTGTTCGAGGCCCTGCCATTTTCGTGCGAGCAGGTGCAGGTGGGAGTGTTTTGTAATGCGGTGTGTCAAAACACACTGGCTTAAAAGTACTTTTAAGTCGCTGACTTAAAAGTAATCATTTGCGGAGAAAATGAGTGGTCGCATCATGATTTTTAAGTTAAGATACCCTGTATTAAAAAAAAAATCCAAAAAATCGCATTTTACCTAGTTCTGGAAATTTACCCATATATAATGCAATAAGTCTTTCCTCAAACTCAGTGCTAAAGTAATGTATTTTTCATTAGGTGCAAGATGTTGAAACGAGTACAGTAGTATGTCAAAATTTGTCATGGAAGCAATTTGATTTAAGATATACTTCAAGCCCTTCAAACTCAATTTTGAGCCAATAACATGCATTTTGAGCCAATACCATGCTTGCATTTGTCTTTATTTGGTTTTGAGATACATAATACAGCAGGGTTAAAATAATGTTTTTTCGTTAGGTGTGAGATGTCGAAACGAGCCCAGCAGGATGTCGAAATTTGCCATGGAATTAGTGTCGTTTAAAATGCTTTTGATGTTTTTCAGACCAAAATTTGAGTCAATAGTGTAGGTACTTATGATTGGACCTTTATCACTTGTTTTGAGATTCACAATTTAAAAAGAGCTATATTCGGGATAGGGAGAATAATAACTATGATATAAACTGATATTGTATGCCATATCACATTATAGGCAATCCCTTTACCTGAAATTGCATTGGAAAATGTTCGTGTATCACCATACCTTATCAAGAGCATGCACATGCTATTTATAAATGAGATAATGTTAGAAAGGAGACATGCAGACTTGATAAGCATTCATGAAGGAGCAGGATGCCGATACTTCTTGGAGAAGGATGTGGATTGAGTGTCCAGAAAGTGGTATATTCCACCCTATTTTACAAATAATTTATCACTGTAATACAGGGCTACCCATATTGATGATAAGAATATCAGTGCTTACACTATCAACTGCCATTATATAGTAGATCACATCACAGCCTTCAGAGATGAGTCACAAATAGGTACTTCATACACAAAGTGCATGTGGTGTTGATATTTCTTTGGAAAGGTTGACAATTCAGTGTTCAGAAAGTGGTATATTCCACCTGATGTGAATAATTTATTGCTGCCATATGGTTTGTGGTGGCCCAGGAATCCTGCACCAGGATTCACCTCACTCAGCTTCCATTGTTTGGAACGTAACAGCAAAACTCAGTCTTGTGCATATGGTGCATAATCCACAGCTACACACCATACAGATGGTGTATAGCCTCTGGTGTTGTATACAATATGCATGGTGTGTAACCACAGCATCCCAGAAAACATCCTTATAATTTGTCTTATTCCAGGGTTGAATGGTGCTATTAACAATAAGCTGCTCTGTGATGAAATTCTCCAGACTCATTGAGAGGTACAAGTCAAAATCCCGGTATCACTAGTCGGTTTTACAGCGGAACTTTGCTCCCAGGTCACATGGTCTGAGGAACAAGATAGAGGGAGAAGACCTGACTTAGTGATCTGCATACATTAAAAGTGACCACCAAATATAATTATCACATCAGTTTTAATAACAAAATAGATTTTACTATTGACGCTGCTGAAATAAGTAGAATTAAACTTACGAATATCAGCAAATTGCAATACGCTTTCTAATTTACGTCGAGACTGCACTCAGCTCTATGGTATCTGGCAGCCAACGGATGACTGCCAGATGACAAATTGGCGCTGTGGTTAAATTAGCGAAGGATGTGGTTATAAGCCAATTTCCTGAGCAACAGTACAGAAAATGATAACAAAAGCACACTTAATCAATGTCAACCAAGTTATAAATCCATACCTGATACTGCCGACATGCTCATGCCGCACAACTAATAAATATTAACAACACACCCCATGAGTAGGATGCTCGTGCACCAACTGATTTGTTGCCTGCCGCATACTGGGATATAGGTTTTGGAATATAAAATGGTTTAAGGAAAATTATACTAAAACAATCAATCTAAAATCGTTTTATTCTCACCACCAAGAAACAAATTTTGTTAACGAAAAAGCTGAGAAAATTGAGTGAAATCAATTCTTGTTAATAATAAATGTTCTTTGATGTACTTTTTTAGTTCATGTCTGGAATGTTTAGGTGAAGCAAGGAATGACTTGGAAGGATGAAAAGCGGGCTTTCTTTACCTTTCGGCCGACACATACTGCCAAGGTTAGTGATTTGCAAAGAGGTGTACAGTGACATCACAGGAGTCAGGTAAGTGACGTCACTGGAGTCGGATGTCAACGTGTTAGGTTAGGTTAGGTTAGGTTAGGTTGGGTTGGGTTAGGTTGGGTTGGGTTAGGTTGGGTTAGGTTAGGTTAGTTAATTTAGGTTAGGTTATGTTAGTGCCCGTCATCGACACCCGACTCCTGTGACGTCACTTCCCTGACTCTTGTGACTTCACTGTACACCTCTTTACAAATCACTAACCTTGGCAGTATATGTCGGCCGAAAGGTAAAGATTACCTGAAAAGCGACTAGACGGGAAGCAAATTGCCACTGTAAAACCGACTACTGGTTGGAAGATAAATATTCTTTCCGTATTCGATTGACCCAAAAATGTACTCTCCATATCCGGGACTACAAGCACAAACCTAACCCTGCATCACACCACTGCATCATCAGACACCAAATTTCATAAATTCCAAACCGACAAACACTAGGATTGCTAAGTTCTTATTGTCAGAAAATTTAATGCCAGTAATTTGTGTTACCTCTGAGGAAAGTAATCAATGTAATCTAGGTATGCACCTTCCGTGTAATTGACACACACACCAACGTTACGTGAGACGGTTGGAGCAGGAGCTGTTTAGTGACGAAAATTTGTGTTGTTGTTTTTTGTGGACGGTTTTGTACTTGCTGCTGAGTTTTATCAGCACCATTCAAAATGCATTAAGTTACAGCAGCGCATACAGTAGCGTCATTGCGTGTAAAGACAATATACGACCTTCAATATACCAGGAGGTGCTGTGTTGACATCAAAAGTAACGATCAAGATTATACTTTATTACCTAACGGTTCGGCCAGGGGCCATTCAGTCAGGAGTCATCAGGTTAATCAGGTTACTCCTGACGATGGCCCCTGGCCGAAACATTGAGTAATAAAGTATAATCGTTATCGTTACTTTTGATGTCAACTCAGCACCTCCTGGTATATTGAAGGTCGTATATTTTCTTTACACACAATGTCTAAAACTCAGGAGCATCTAAGAGCCATTCTTCGTTGCATTATACAGTAGCGTCGTCATAACGGTCAATACTGGCTGCCCATCGTTACTTAATGTTAGCGGATGATATTGGTTCAGAAGGCCAGCAGCGAACAAACATCACGTTTTATGTTTCAACTGCGCTGTAATCGTATGATGTTAGAGCCTATCTAGAAGAACTGTGGTTAAAGCCGTTGTTGAGAGGCACGCTTGTATATGTCTGTTATGTAAAGGGCCTTGGTCTATTGTATTAACCGCTATTAACCGGGATTTCATCACTTAATGTTCATGCAGTGTTTTTAATCATAGTTAACATTCTTCCTTTCATCAGAAGCCTGAACTTCTTCAATCATGATTGGTGGTATTCTTAGACCTGGATGGTCTTCGATTCCAATCTGGAGGAATGTGAAGAGTGGAATGTAAGTTAATTCTTGTCTCGTGAGTACATTTATATCATAGACAATCAGCAAGTTTGTGGGGGAGATTTGCTGTTGTGTCTTCAAAACCAAGTTTGCAAGAGATGAATGCAGTGAAGTTAGTGACTGCTCATGTGGGTAAATTTTTATTAAAAGGTGTTCTTGGAATTTGTGGATTTTTGTTGCTGAATATTATGTTTATGAACGTGATTCGGAAGATGCGATCATTCGTTTTCTCCGTAAATGCTTACGTCTCGGTTAATCTTAGCGATAATATCTATAATGCGCCATATATGCCACACCGCTGCTCTTTGTTGCATAATTTATCCATCCCTCACCTGGCACTTCTCAGACGTGATTAAAGGGACATTCAACACTTCACGCAGTTGATTGAACACTTTTTCACGTCGAAAATGCTTAATTTCCGCCTCTTTGCCACATAGATGACACACCACCACTCTTCAACCACAATGCCAAAAAAACTAAACATACAGCATGGCTCAGAGAGCAGCCGGCTTCTGCTCGGTCTCGTCTTGCCTCACGACTTCCAACAAATAGTATGATAATTCATAATTAAATAGGAAAACCTAACCTAACCTAACCCAACCTAACCTAACGTAATACAATCTACTCTTATCTAAACTAATATAAACTCATATATTATAATTTAAAAACACAAGCGTAATATTTATCGTGACGTCATCCGTACACACGGCCTCAAGCCGTGCTCTGCTTAGTTTTTTTTTTGGCATTCTGGTGGAGTAGTGTTGGCATGTCATCTATGTGGCAAAGAGGCAGAAATTAAGCATTTTCAACGTGAAAAAGTGTTGAATCAACTGCGTGAAGTGTTGAATGTCCCTTTAATCACGTCTGAGAAGTGCCAGGTGAGGGATGGATAAATTATGCAACAAATAACAGCGGTGTGGCATATATGGAGCATTATAGATATTATTGCTAAGATTAACCGAGACGTAAGCATTTACGGAGAAAACGAATGACGGCATCTTCCGAATCACGTTCATAAACATGGTATTCCGTTAAAAAATCCTGAGATTCCAAAAACACCATTTAAGAAAAAAATACCCTGATGTGTACCCCTTAAGTTATTGACTTCAGTTGCACCTCCATGTTTGTTGTTTTAATTGAATGCATTGATAATGATACAGTTACTTGTCCCTGCTACCATTTACTTCAATTATTCTACATCTGTTTCCTCTGTCCTTAAGGATCTGACTGCAAGCCAGTGAGGTTTCTCCTGTAAACTTGCTTTGTGAGATTCATTGAGATAATTGGAGACATATTAGTTGGGTCACACATTTGTTGTAATTCTCAAACCTGTTTTTCTCTAATGCCTGGGTGTAAATGCTCAGCTTTCACCAGTAGCAGAACCATAATTTTGAGCAAGAGATATTGTCTTAGCATCACAAAGTTTTTTATTGCACTTATGCCAGAGATAGATTTCATCATTTGTTTACAGCAAATATTTTCTGAGCCAGCCAATTCACAAAGTATATATGTACATATGTATATATATATATATATATATATATATATATATATATATATATATACATATATATGTATAAGTATATGTATGTATTGTGGTGCCTGAAAAATAGTTACTGAAATCCAAAGTTTTTAGGATGGATAGGAGGGGACAAGTGGCCTAGGGGTAAGATTCTCATCTCACAATAGAAAGATTGTGGGTTTGAGTCGCACCTGTCGCTACTATTTTCCCGCAACCAATCAGCGTGAGAGATTGGCGACGCTATATGACAGTCGATGTGTCGTAAAACCAATAACCAGCCAACCAGGATGGATAGGAAGGGGGTGCAGGGGAGAAGGAGACACACAAACATGGACATGTGCAGACAGAAGCCATGTGGCTCTGTGGCTTAGCCATGTGATCTGTAGTGTGCACTCTATTAGTGTAGTATCGGAATGTTGAAAATACCATTTTCAGCCTGAATTGTTGGAAAGCTCTGTCCTTGCTCTATACTGGAAATATGAAATGTTATTAAAGAAAAGATCTGTTTGTTGATGTTGGTTTGTGTGATATTATGATTTGTTGTTATTTGCATTGCAGCTACTGCCACCAGAGAAGATCTCTGACCCTAACATCTGCAAAGCAGGAACATTCAGAGCACAATGAAAACCAAAAGACCACAGTTACTCTGCTGAATCGTGAGATGGGAGACATGATCAGTGTTGATGGAATTAGTCAGGTGAGTAGCAATCAACTCTTAATAAAGCTCTATAGTATGTGTACTGCAGAAGTCAAACCAGGGGTTTTAAAGGGTCCCTAACCCTCCCTTGCACACACTCCCATGCCAGTCTGGTTTGGGTTTGCTTACTGGACCTGGAAGAGATTAGCAGAGGATGTAGGATTAAAACAAAAACAATGGACTGTCCTGCTATGGGCCCAGATTTGGCATGGGCCCGATCATGCACCTTAAGAAGAATAGTGGAGGATCTGCCCTTTTTCTTTGTAAGATTGGGTGCACAAATTGCAGATGCTGGCCATTAGGTTACCTGACAGTGTTCTTTGGTCCCCATTTGCCCTGAAAATTTGGTATTGTACCCTGCTATTCTCTATCTGGGGCCAATTTACCCCCTCCCATCCGATCTGTTGTGAGGTCTTGTCTGCTACCACCTGAACAGTTTGCTCTTTACCGGTCGCTAGTAATCAACATGCAGTCCTGCTGTATACAACGGAACTTCTGCTGATAGCTGATGCCAAGCGATTCTTCTAAGGCTTCCTTGAAAGGGGGATGGAATGGAAACCTCCGTTGCACAGTTGTTTCCGAGTGTGTATGTGTGCCAGTGTCTTGGCGATAGATCGCATTCTAACAGCACTGCGACGACTGGATCATTTTGCGCACACTGTCAATAGTGGGCACTAGAAGGCGCTGAGAACAATCAATCACATGTTAAGTGATCACGATTTTGAAAGCCTCTAGCAGCGTCTTTGTCGACGTGGTTCCCATCGTCAGCACGGGTGGGTGGTGGTGAGACGGGCGCATGGTGGGCGCGTCCTCACCTGTCGCATTTCCCAGTATGGCTTCCACCTTAACACGGGCGTGATGGTGGTGGGGCCGATGGCTGTGTTCCCGCGCACGGTGCTTGGTTGGAACGTGGCCACGGTTGAGGACATCACACCCGCCTCGCTGGCGCTGTTCGTGCTGCTCGACCCGCGACTCGACTGTCTGGTGATCGGCACAGGTAGGACACGTCGGCCCGTGCCCCTCGGTGGCTGCTGGGACAGGTCAGGTCAGCAGAGTTTGGTGATCGATACAAATAGGACACGTCGGCCCGTGCCCCTCGGTGGCTGCTGGGACAGGTCAGGTCAGCAGAGTTTGGTGATCGGCACAGGTAGGACACGTCGGCCCGTGCCTCTTGGTGGCTGCTGGGACAGGTCAGGTCAGCAGAGTTTGGTGATCGATACAAATAGGACACGTCGGCCCGTGCCCCTTGGTGGCTGCTGGGACAGGTCAGGTCAGCAGAGTTTGGTGATCGATACAAATAGGACACGTCGGCCCGTGCCCCTTGGTGGCTGCTGGGACACGTCAGGTCAGAGATCGGTGATCGGCACAGGTAGGATATGCCGGCCCGGGCCCCTTGGTGGCTGCTGGGACAGATCAGGTCAGCGTTCGCTCATGCCGGCTGAATATGGTAGTCTGTGATGCACGGTGACCGCAGCTGCATCTCGTCCTGCTCATGATCTTGGCATATTATCGAGCCTACTTGAGGTGTATGATCACAAGAGGTTTGCTATGTCCCGTGAACAGTGCCTACTAGAGTTCACACCTTTTAGTACATCGGCATGGCAATCGGTAAAATGGCACGAGTGTTTTTACTATGCCATATCATGTGTGAGATATGTTGCAGCTTTGCTATTGTTTGCTTTTTTCACCAAGCAATATTTTCCCTCCTTAAATTGCCCCTTTTCTTTTGCCATACCTATTGGCGTGCGACCTGCTTGCCGTGCCATGTGCAGGCTGTATCGTGACAGAATTAGCTGTGTCCGTACCATGCTTAGAGCCAGTTTTGGGAAAAAGTGGTACCTTTAATGCCTACCGATGACGTTGATCCGCTGATCATGTAACGTTGTAAAGCGACGGGTACTCGAAAGTATTCAAAAGCCTGCCATTTTAGTTCCAACCCCGACCACTCCCGGATTATTTTCCACGACAGCGCGACTCCGCTGGCAGGGGATCACGGCACCACCGTCAACCGCGACGTGATCGCGTTTCTGCGCAAGAAGCGGATTGGCTTCGAGATCCTGCCGACCGAGCAGGCGGCCGCCACATTCAACTTCATGAACATGGAGCGGCGGTGTGTGGCAGGCGCGATGCTGCCGCCCGTGGATGTGCGACTGATGGACCGCGACCGCGAGCGGCTCGAGAAGGCGCAGCGACGGGCACTCATAGACTCGGCGTAGCCGCACCGGCTGGCCCGCGCTGTGGCTGCCGACTGGTGAGCCGGCGGTCCCAGCGACGCTGCTGGTGTGCGCGTCGTTAGCGGGCTCGGCGACGCCCGTTGGTTGTGGTTGAATGTGGTCGGTGTGCCAGCAGTGGATGGTTCCGGCTTGCGCCAGACAGTGGTGACTGATCGCAAACGGACCATTGTTTCTGTTACTAGTCTGTGGTGGTTTTGGACCGCCCTGGTGCAATCACTGTGTATACTCGTATTTCGATTGTCCTTCGGCAGCTGGACTCTACATACAACGTACATACGAATTCTGCGTGACACTGGCGCCGTTTGCACCCATTTATCAACGTCTCTGAAATCAGTAATGACGCTGCGGCGTAATGCTCTTTCGGGACGCTATTTCTATTACAACTTCCGGAATTAGTCATATCCATAGGCAACGACGATCGGCCCTCTTTTCATATCTCGACAGCATCATCGCTAGTAAAATAAGTCCAAGGAGTCCGCATGGGCCAAAGATCCACTCTGAATATACAAATGCGCCGGTACTCAAAATGCATTAAAAACCGTGAAACTTACAACGCTTTGATATTGCTCCCTTCCATGATATGCCGGCGCTCCTATAAGGACAAGAAATAATGTGTCTCGAAAATGGCGTCGTGAGGGCCACCACACATCACAAAGCTCAGGTATGCCTAGAGATAATTCCAATAAAATACAAATATTCATCGATCTTTCAGGATTTGTTCAGCCCGACCCCATGTCGAGCGCTGCGGACGTTTACATAAATTTTACTATCATTTGCGAACAACTCCATTCAGTATTTCAGTGAAAGAAGAAATTAATAATTTAATTACGATAAAAAAAACTATTTCCTTCAGCATCATGATTGAAGTAAAATATGATAAAACGTATCGGCCTGCATTGCCAAGGAATGCTATATTTTGCATACAAATCAGTTATATTAAGGACTCAACCTTTTTGATCTTGGATCATTTTCAATAGTGGCTTCTGTCTACTCAAGAGTAGCTGTCTCTACTCTTGATAATGATACAAGATCGAACAGTTTCCATCCTTAATATAACCAATTGTTATGAAAAATACAGTATTCCTTGCCAATGTGGGCCGAAACGTTTCATTAGATCAATAATTTTCGGGAGAAGATCATGTCTTGGAGGACATACACCCAAGACAGGACTGTATTTATGGCCCTGCCTACGGCCGACGCCGACAGCAAGCCGTATAATTAGGGCTTAGACAGGGGCGTTGAACTACTTCAGTCCAGAACAACTGGAGTAGCGTAAGAACGTTTACCATCCCGTGTACATTATGCGTACTGACTGGAGCGCCAATGTGATGACGTGATTTGATGTTTGCCTTCACGTTGAAGGTTTTGGTTGTGATGTGTAAAGGTTAAGTAGTTGCTTGGCTCTTACGCCACTATCTTAGCAACCTCGTTTCCTTTCTTCCTTTTTTTTTGTTTTAGTTGACCTCACTCCGTCTGTCCACAATGCATATGACTGCAATCAAAGGACAAGGTCACTGCTTCCACTTTATGATCAGCGCGGCGTCCCACTGTGCACGCGCGATCGTTGTCCGGCCGGTCGCGCTCACATCAGCCGAGACACCCAGTTCCGGTCAGTTCCAGCTCAGTCAGTGCCAGTGCAGTCCTAGTCAGCCGCCGGCACACTCCAGTTTGGCTGCCACCGCCGGCACACACAAGTCTGGCTGCTGCTGCTCGTCAGCCGCCGGCACACTCCAGTCTGGCTGCTGCTGCTCGTCAGCCGCCGGTACACTCCCTGTCTGCCACCGCTCGTCAGCCGCCGACACACTTCAGTCTGGCTGCTGCTACTCGTCAGCCGCCGGCACACTCCAGTCTGGCTGCCACCGCTCGTCAGCCGCCGGCACACTCCAGTCTGGCTGCCGCTACTCGTTAGCCCCCACCCAGACCAGTCAGGATTCACACAAACTGCCGACAGGGCAGCTGTTGGCACGGATGACGACCACACTGGTGGATTATCTCTGCTTCACCGCTGTGGTCGTTATGCGTGATCGGCGTGCTCCACGAAGTCGAGCAGTTTGCCAAAAACACCACCCGGCAATAACACGCTGACCGCAGTCCCACTGCACTCCAGCAACTCACATCAATCGACGTCAACGCCGAGCCCTTTGTTGTCATAAGCTGCGACTTCACGAACCAGCGGCAACAACCCGATACGTCACTTGCGCAAGATATCCGGCGTTGCGGTGGTATGACTGGGTGGTGCGGCCCTTTGTCCTTGAGTGTGAATGGCGATTGACAATTGTCTGGCACTTCCTTTCAACGCCACACCGGAATGGGTTATATTGACTGTCATTCCTTTGCTCGTCAAGCGTTCTCCTGCCCTCGACTCGACATACCCTCCCAACTTCCAGATTGACAATTGTATTGCCAATTTCTGCAAGGCGACTAGAAAATCTGACAAATCACGCGCCCCTCCAGTTGGTGGGGCCATGCGAGCATCCGCAGACTGCCTAATTCGCCCAATCATCTTTCAATCTCTGATCGGTTCAGGGAGTCCTTAATCATATTATTACGTGTACGGAACAGCAGTGTTTGGAATAAAAGCCGAAGTGGTTGAGACAAGAAACAACTATTCGGAACCCGGTCTCTCACGCAAGCTGATCACCAATACTGCTCGAGCCAAACGCCAGGAGACTGATGAATTTGTCGGATCGGAAGAATAACCGTAATCGCACAGTAATTGTATGAGTTCTATTACGGAATATTGGACTGCTCGGCGCGCCAACCTCCCACGCCGGTTGGCCGCGGGTGGGCTCGGAAATCCCGTCGTCCGATCGGTTATACCCGCTGCTTGGGGGGGGGGTCGCCGCAAATGATCAAGACTGGTCGAAGCTCCCTGAAGCCCAAGCAACACCCGCTACTCCTGCAAGGCGCTCACGGTCATGGTGCGAGCTTCTAGTCACTTCTGGGGCCCACGATACCAAACATGGTCCAGATGAAACTCGGTGGTGTGCTGGCATGGCAGGTAATATGCACCTCACCAAAGCCATGCAGAATGTCAGCATCTATACATGTAATCAATAATGGGAGCATCTCTCAAGTGTTTCGTTCGATTAAGGTGTCAACTTTGGTCGCTCCGGTATGTCCTAGCAAGACTGGTTAGAGTCGCTTCGCGCGCTCGCATTTAATCCCCGGCTGGGAGGAAGTTGGCAACCGACCCGATAAGTACACGGACGGGCTTCCGGGGAGGCCGTGTCGGTGCATTGACTCCCGGCCAAAATTCTGCCGTTAAATTGACATTCTTTGATTGGGTGGTCGGGCCATGGTTTACGCAACCAGCTCTACTTAGCAATAGAACCCTGATTCATAAAGCCACCCAAGCAAGAATTCGGACTAAATTTCGTTTTCAAAAATAACTGCAAAGAACAAACGAGATGAGCTGGACACTTGGTAGCCTTCATCCCTTCCTCATTTCACTATCTCTCCAAACCGGACCACTTGGCAGGATGATTCAGCATACCGCGTTCTTCCTGGCTGCAAGACAACGGGTTGTGCATCCTCGTATTTATAGAAACATTCCATTCACACACAGGATACCACCACTCTGGCGAACAAGAGGTCGTTTGGTGCACGTCTGAACAGCAACACTGCGGCCCACTGACTAGCACATCGCACACACCCCAGCAATCGAGTCCATCCCATGCCACTTCCTGTCGTGAAAGTATCGTCATTGTTTAGAACATGGCTTGGTGAAACATTGGACTCTTTTAATGACTGTTTAATAAGGTTTATCGCATCAGCCGCGACGAAGTACTGCCCTTACGTGAGGGCACACTCGCTCGTGACTGTCCCAGGCAAGAAAAATGTCCTGCAGGCATGCGACTAGTACTCGTAACACACTACAGACAACTTGTTTGTTCTGCATTCGACACGCAGCGTCGGAACATTGCACGTCGCACATTTGTAGAGCACGCGCAGTGAGTCGGTCTCCATCAAGTTGAATTCCTCGATGTCGTCCGTTACCCAGAGTGTTGGCGGCGAGTGCACCACATCCCCACCCCCACGTCTCTGTCGTAAGTCGAGCGTCGGCCAGTTCGATCAAACTGGGGTGGCTCACCAGAGGATCTCGATGAAGGCAGTCTCGCCCTGGGTGCCGTCGCATCCTGGTATCGAGTCGCATCGCGTCGAGCTGCTCAAGGCCAGGTGTGCACATGAGCCCTCCTCTCAGTCGCGTGACAACCACCTTGAGGCGCCGCGGCTGCGTCGATTTCGCATTGGCATCGCCAGAGTTGTACGGGTCTCGGCTCAGGCATCGCCAGAGTTGTACGGGTCTCGGCTCAGGCATCGCCAGAGTTGTACGGGTCTCGGCTCAGGGAGCGCCAGAGTTGTACGGGTCTCGGCTCAGGGAGCGCCAGAGTTGTACGGGTCTCGGCTCAGGGAGCGCCAGAGTTGTACGGGTCTCGGCTCAGGGAGCGCCAGAGTTGTACGGGTCTCAGCTCAGGCATCGCCAGTTGTACGGGTCTCGGTTCAGGGAGCGCCAGAGTTGTACGGGTCTCAGCTCAGGGAGCGCCAGAGTTGTACGGGTCCCAGCTCAGGGAGCGCCAGAGTTGTATGGGTCTCAGCTCAGGGAGCGCCAGAGTTGTACGGGTCTCAGCTCAGGGAGCGCCAGAGTTGTACGGGCCTCAGCTCGGGGAGCGCCAGAGTTGTACGGGTCTCGGCTCAGGCAGCGCGACAGGCGAGCAGCAACTCTGCTCGCATGCTCCTTCCACGGAGCTCGGCGAGTCGCTGTCCGGTTCCCGGCAACACAGCAGACACGGTGGCGCCTCCATCCGGCACGACCGGCCCAGGCAGTCCAGTTGCTAGGCAGTCGTGTCGGTCGAGCCGGCCACCCACCCGACCAGCCATCAGCTCGATGGTAGCGAGTCCTCACTTGTCCAGCACGATGAGCTCGGTGAGGCTGCCGCGCGGCTGCGCCATCTCGGCGGGAAAGAAGACGGTGAGCTGGTCGAACAGCTGGGAGCGCGCTCTCCGGCGCGGCTCCGGGTCGGCCGAGTCGGCGGCGGGCGCCGCGAACAGACGTCCGGCCATCAGCTGAAACTGGCGCTCTTGCTCCGGGTCAGAATGGTCCACCGTGTCCGCCAGCTGGGTCTGCAGATACTGCAGCGCCGCCATCACGTCCACCGGCACCAGCTCCTCAAACCTGCCGCGACACCAGACACCGTTACCAGCTCCCCAGACTGTCGGCTATTGTCACCAGCTCCTCAAATCCGCTTAGATAGCGGACACCAACTGCCCAAACTGCCCGACACTGAACACCGTCGCCAGTTTCCCAGACTGCCGAACACCGGACACCGTCACCAGCTCCTGAAGCTGCAGAATACCGGACACCGTCACCTGCTCGCAAAACATGTCGGACACCTGACACCGCCACCAACTCCTCAAGCTGTAGAATACCGGACACCGTCAACACCAGCGTGTCGAAGGTCTATATTTAAGGTGCAAAATAGCACTTAACGAGATATATAGTTCCAGCTGTAATGACTTTTTTCCGTTTGCATCTCAGATGGTCTATGACTTCCTATTTGGTATTTTCCTTTGACATGACAAGCCGACATAATTTGAGTTCTCTCACTTTCAGATCTTTCTTGCTGCTTTCTGGGTAATATTCAGACGCGATTACAGTTCTATTAAAGCTTAAGCCCAAAAGTTATGCTTATATTTCCATCCTAAATGTTCACATTTTAAGATTTCTATTGGCATCTGACACCCAATTGAAAATGACTGAGCTGGGCACACTGGTCAGCACATCTTGACACCCGCTGCATGCCTCGCCCTGTCGTCCCCTTCCTCAATAGCCAGCCCAGCTGTAGGGATTGCTCTCCAGTAGGGAGTGGCGGCGAGCATTCACTACTGCAGCGCCGCTCTGTCGGCGACGCTTGGAATTTGCTTCTGTAAAGAAGATTATTATAGTTATTTGTTATTTTAAGTAAAGCCTACCTCAAGTCTTCGCATAAACAAATGTACGTCATGGGCGCTAAAACTCAAATAACCAACCAACCAAACTAAATGTTACGACATTATTATATGCTGTCGACATGGATTTATTTTTCTTAAATGAGAAAAAGCATCTAGCATATGTATCGAACGTTAGCACAATACCAATGTAGGGAATCGTTAGGTGCGCCGGACGAATTGGGACTAGATCCTATGGGACTCGGAGCAGCGCGGAGGCGGGCCACGTGGGGTACATAAGTGGAAATCCACCAAGAGACCACTTTTCTAGCTGTTTTATTGAAAGCTACCAAGCGTCAGAACTACTCTTGCATTAAGTACTTATACTAACATTATTTTTCGAACCGTATGCATAAGAGCCCCTATTGTTACGAACTGCTTGCGTTACGAGCCTTTGGCGTTAAGAACATATTCGAACCCTAGGTCGTACGAACCTGAAGCTTTACGAACCTCATGTCAGAAAAACTTTATACCATGCGAATTTTATATTTACGAACCTTCGCGTAAGGACCTCAAGCAATACGAACCTCATGTTAACGAACCTTATGAATACGGGCATCATTCACCATGAACCTTTTGCGTTACTAACATAACGCTATAGAAACTTTATGCTTTACGAACCTCATGTTTACGAGTCTTGCGTCCGAACCTTAAACAATACGTATCCTTGATTTAGAAACATTCGGTCTAGACCACTTTTATTAACACTGGCCAGCCTCAATTACGCTCCCAGCATGAGCCGCCGGCCCTAAATATGTACGCCAAAAATTGGGCATCATATCGCCTTCGGGGGAGATTGTGAGTCGACAGCAACTGCTCCCGCATGGCAGGTGGACACCAGTGCTCAGTCGGGGACGAGTGGTCTAGGGGTAAGATGCTCGTCTCACAGTCGAAAGATTGTGGGTTCGAATCTCACCTGTCGCTACTCTTCGCCCGCGACCAATCGGCGTGAGAGATTGGCGACGCTATATGACTCGACGGTCGCCGTGTCGTAAAACCAATAACCACCACCACCAATGCTCAGTCGCCTACACAAGTCGCGCAACGCGCCGTACAGGGTCACTGGCACACCACAACACACTTCTTTGAACATGGATACAAGCACTTCAGGGGAAATATCGTGATAATAGTAGACATTAAAAAAATAAAAGAGGTTTCATTTTCAGTTAAGCATTTAACATTTGAACTACTAAAAAAAAGTTACAAAGGTTTCAAAAGACTAGCAGTCGGGCTGTGGCGGGGGCCGTGGGTTTGGGTGGTTCGTGTAAATTGTGTTGTATAAACATGGGAATAGACTAGCTCGCGTACCATTCTCACTCGTAATTATTCCGTTGCGAAAATTCAGCAAACAACCATGAACGGGGTAAAACTGAAGATGAAGTGAACTAGCATATAAAAATTATGGTACACACAGCACAGTTGAAGGAAAATCAGGACAACAGAAAATTCCGCAGCACTGTGCGATAAAGTACGCGTTTTTCTACTCGCAACACACCGTGTTTCCATACGATAATGGCTCGAACTCAAATTTCATATCTGAAAACATTTTTCAGTGCCAGACAACAATTCACATCATAAATTGTACCAGGGTGAAACGAAAATTAAATAGCACAAGTGTCATAAATGGTACACATTGACCTGTTGGGTGCAATACCTGATGATTTTTGTAAAGGATGGGACCGGAAGTCAATACCTGAAGTTGAATAATTCAGCTGGGAAGTATCACCCTTTCACCCTTTTTTGAACAGTGTTCTTAAGATTTGAATCGACATACTAAGTAGACATTAATATTGTGCATGGAGGGAATTGGGGGGGGAATGGCACGATACAATTTTCTTCAAAATACCTATTTTAGTGTGCTTCGTAGTTATAGTAACCTTTCTGATGTCATTCGGTTCCTACGTTCTTGGGATCGATCACTGACGCACATTTCCTCAGTGACTGATATATGTTTACACAACTTCAATCCCATCACGCATCCACACACACTGAGTTAGTTATTTGGGTTTTAGGGCGCCTCGACTACTGAGGTCATTTTGCGCTCATAACTCAACCCCACACACACTGAGGCTTCGACAAATGTGTCTATCCTGTTGAGCAGCCAGGTGGGCGGAAACTCACCTACGCTTCCTGAGCAGCAGCTTGCACTGGCGCAGGATCTCTGAACAGGTGGGCCTCGTCAGCTTCAGGCGCCAGAAGTCGTCCAGCCTCATCTTGGGATTGCATTTCCGGCCCGGGTTACCACCAAACAAGAAGAATACCTGATGAGGCCACAATGGTATTTATGCTGACATCTCGGCCACCGCGAGTCACCACGATGCACACCTCCAGATACGTACTTGCATAATGTATACATACATACATACATATACACCGAGATGCATGCATACATACACTGTTGGATCCATACGTTTTGATTCGGGATGGGGCGCACTCCTCCAAATGTGCGCTATTTTCACCTTCTCTCAGAGGTGCACCTTCAGCTGAACATTTGATTGGGCGGGGCGCACTCCGAGTCTTCCAGATGGACCCCCCCCCCCCAACTGAAGAATTTGAGAGACGGATTCCGTTGGACATTCCCAGTGGGGAGCCGTTATCTGATCATGTATTGCCGTTCTCCGAAACGGGAGTGAGCCACATGCTTCCAGTCATCTGCCTCCCATCCCTGATCCACCTCTAGTCAACCCATGCATGCACATGTGCAAGCATATTTAAACCTGACTGGGATACGGGTGGCCAAGGTCAGGTTTGGCAGGGATGGCAAAAATGTGGTGCGGTGAAGCATACAACTCGGAATGTGATATAATTGGACAGTGCGGAATAGACAAACGTGTTTTGTACACCTATTCACCAGCTGCTGCGTCCGATAATCGATCAGCTTAGACTTCAGCTTCGGCTCACCGCAAATGACATTACGCTTACACCACTGAGATGAGCATTCTGCTCCGTCGACTGCCAATGCACCACCCCGAACGTTCCGAGGGCCGGCCCCAAATATCGGGCCGACACCGACCGCACAAGGTACTGACCTTGCGCATGTGATCGAACACGAGCTGGTGCGCGAACCGCGGACACGGCTCCACCTGGGCACGCTGGGCACGCACCTCGTCCGAGCCGGGCGACTCCAGTTTATTTCGGTAGATACACGACCTGAGGCAGGTGGCGCTCATTCAACGATGCCACCCACAACACGACCGCCAGGGTCGCAAAAGAACAGTTCTGTCTCCAATTTATGCTATCCCGAACGCTATTCTCTCACGAAAATGATGCTATCATTTTCTCCCGGAGGGATAAATGGCGCTGTTTGACGACGAAATAGTGCATACTTATTGATCTTTCATAGTAAGGTGAAAGCTGTGAGTTCTCAAATCCAGGCTTCCATTCAGTTTGCAGTATAACTAATAATTGTGCTACAGAACTAGGGGTATATTTCAAGCTATTATAGGACTTCCGTTCCAATCGAATCTCATTCAACTACAAGCCAAAATCAGTTATACTAAAACCTCAAAGTGCAAAAAACAAAACATTTCTTATGCCAATAATGAAGAGAAATCCTGTCCGAATTTGTGGAGACAATTGTGCTCTCTGAATACAAGACTCAGAAACATAAATCCAGACTCGGTCAGAACCCAGAGCTCAGCCAAGTGGGCTACGAGAAGTCTTCGCAGCGGCTGGGCTACCATTTGCCATGCTAGTAGCTTGCATCCGTCGCCCTTGTGTCGCGTATTTCGTACTGTTAACAGCACAACTACATGCATGTGAAAAGCATACTGCTGCGCATGAACCATTGAAAGAAAGCTACGACAGCCACTATCAGGATGTGCACTTATGCTACGTTAGCTAAAATCACTCACCATTTGTTATTCTTAATGTCGTACACCCAGAATGAATTCTTTAGATTATCCTCTTTCCTTTCCTTGTCTTTGCTCAGGCCCTGAAAATGGATTGTATAAGGAAACGTCACTGCTGAAATAAAACAGCACCACGTCACTTATGCCATGACAAATAATAATCTGACCGTACCGAGTCAGCATGGCCGACAATTGTCCCGAGATGGTCTACATTCAAGTATGCATGGTGCAGATAGCATTCTTTTAAAGAAGAAATTTAGGTCGAATTTGTGCTGGGGTGGCTTGATGGACCAGGGTCCTATTGCTAAGCAGAGCTTGTTGCATGAATCCTGGCCACACCATTAGATCAAGGAATTCCAGTTCAACGGCAGCATTTTGACCACGAGTTTAACGTGCCGTCAATGCACCGACACGGCGGTTCGCCTCAGACCTTATCGGGCCAGTTGCCAACCAACCCTCCCTAAATGCCAGCGCGTGAAGCAACTCGAACCACGTCTTGCCAGGACACGGGAGAACAATGCAGGCCAGCGCTCTAACCAACTGAGCTACCGGGGCGGCATTTCAAACGAAGAACTCGTGACTTTATTTGCGTGGTGCAGATAACGCACCCAGATGCGTTGGACGCGAACATTCCCGACCTCCACGCCACACGCCACACGTTCTACCCTCCCACCTCTGCCATGGTACGACAGACATCCCCTCACCGACAGCACGTGTATCTCCGCCTGGTCGACGTCGATGGTGGCCCGTTGCGTGGTGCCAGCAGCGGGCACGTCTGCCGCGCCGTCGCCGCGCGAGCCGTCGGATATCATCACCAGCTCGTCCGTGTCCAAACAGTAGGTGAAGAAGTCGTTCAGGTACTCCTTGTTGCGCTGGCCGGCCAGGATGTACAGCAGCCGGCTCTTCTGTCGATGGAACACACGGTGAGTCCCAGACGGCTGACATGACAGAATCGTCCGGCGCTTGACCCTGGACAGTAGTAGATACGCAGCATTAGACGAGCACATCACGGTGGGTGGGGTGGCGTGGTACTCCCCAGAATTTCTTGGATAGCCCTGGAATCGCTGATGCTAGCGAGCTCAGGCTTCGGTTGTCTTTAAATGATCACATGGGCTGTGTTTGGCACAAAAATACTTAGTTCAAGATCATCTCAGTTCATGTCAATACGGGTGAATATGACGTCATAGTCATAGGTTAAAGAATGGTGCAAATGAATGGATGCATGTGGATGACCGACACAATTCAAAATTTTCAATCATGTCGTCAATTAAAGTGTTCCAGACAAATCTGACCCAGCCATCGCCCGATTCAAGGTATCTTAAGCCAAACTTCACAATGCAAAGCTATATAATTAACATAGGTGTCACGTTGCGTCGCAGCCCTTTTTGTTCCAGCCTTCTTCCTCGGCTAAGTCGCACACAATAGCTTAGTGCTGCGCTTTCCATCAGACTGACTGTGACCAGGTGGTCGCCCGGTTTTGAAGCACGCAGAGCACGCCACATGACGCCATGCCAGGCAGCCGACGCCGTGCTGGTGGCCCCTCAGCCACCGACCAATGTCCACCATGAACCGTTTTCTTTAAACAGACAATGCGAAGTGGTGAAAACTACTAAAAGCAAACTCAAAAGATCAGGTCTCAATCTGAGTGAAATAATTATGGCATGACACGATGCAACAAAACGTTTCTGAAAGCGTAACGGTCGGCGGGGCCAAGGGGCCCAGGTGAACTTGCGTGGTATCCACACAGGTGTAGATTCGCCCGGGCTTGGCACTCTCTCGTAACGACACTGTGATATCGATTTTGCTACTTGGTGCGTAATTTGACTGACAAACATGCATCCCATACAGATCCACACAAATGCCAACTGACCTTACATGACCTCATTTCACCTTCATCTCACCTGACCGCATGTATGTGACAGGTGCAAATGACAGCTAGTACCCCTTTTACATGTCTATGCACTCATGCAAACTGTTTTCACACACATTTTCTAGACCTAATCATACTCCAGAAATTATCGAAATATTCTCACGTACCCTGACCTGTCATGTCACCGGTAATCTCAAGGCTATAACAAACATAAACTTAATAAATTGGACAATGACTGGCAAGGGCATTAGTATAATAATTACAACACTTTTTGTTAACATGCCAATATATTATTCAACTGGTTGACCGAAATTTCCATCCAAAAGTTGAATAATGTATTCGCATGTTGCGGACAAGTTTGTATTATTATTACAAATTTAAACTTGAATAAATTAAGCTTGATTCGATGCGTTTTGGGAACTAATTATGGTAAGTACATTCATCAGCATTATTAACCTAACAAATAGTAATACAAACACGCAAAGACCCGCTCGCTTCACTGAGCAAAAGCAAACTAAAAGAAGCAAGTTAAAAAGATGAACGCCTTGGAACGAAAACTATTTTCGAAACCCAACGTATTTCGATCTAATTGCTTCAGCAACATGGAAGATGGCTAGTAAAATGACCATGGATCAGATATCGAAACGTCGATATCGATGATATCGAGCATAACAGTGCATCCAACATTTTAAGCGAGCTGCGAGATCGGATACAAATATGTGAGGAAGGTGTTCGTCCTCATCCACCAGTACCCGTCGCATTATTTTCGCACGCATCCATGGGCGGGATGCCGAGCTCTCGGAAACTAGCAATGCCACACGCAGAGCACCTGATGGGTAGCGTTGTACTGCCATCTGGCGATAAATATTGTTACTTATGCTTCAGCGTTCAATCTCATGGCATTCGTCAATTATTCGTTGCGGTAATACTTAGACCATGTGGCTACCTAGTGATAGATACCTTAAGTTCTTGGCAAGTATCGATCTTTTGAATCTGTGAATATTGTGAGCTGTGGAGAATACGACCCCTTTGGAGATGTGGAGATTGTAAGCCGTGGAGATTATGATCCCCCGGAGTTGTGGAAGTTCTGAGCTGTGGGGGTTATAAACGCCTTGGGGTTGTGGAGGTTTTGATCGTGTGAGGCTATGAGTTGTGGAGGTTTTGACCCCCTTGAGAATGTTGTTGGTTGGTTATTGGTTTTACCACACGTCGACCGTTGAGTCATATAGCGTCGCCAATCTCTCACGCCGATTGGTCGCGGGCGAAGAGTAGCGACAGGTGAGATTCGAACCCACAATCTTTCGATTGTGAGACGAGCATCTTACCCCCTAGACCACTCGTCCCCTGATAATGTTGAATTGGTTCAGCTTATGAGTGGTGGAAGTTATGATACGCTGTCCTTACAGGGGGGGGGGACGTGTAGAGAGCTGTTTTTAATGTTATTGACAACATAGATAATTGCGTTTGCAAATAACAAGGCACACGTGCATGGCACATTGTTATAGTGCAATTGGAAAGTATAACCGGTACACAAACCATGAGGTGAAGGTGACCCCGGTTCCCTATCTTGAGCCGTTTTCCAGCAGCAGATCGAATCGTGCAAAAACGCTGCCAAAAAACCGACTTTCGCTTGTCACGATTCCGACATGTGCACGTGTCACGTGAACCAGCAACAATTGGCCTGTCGAACTTGGCGATTGTTGTGTCTACACTGTGGTATTGGTTTCGTGTCGATCAGACCATTGGTTCGGTACCTATGCCTGTTGAAAGCGAGCCAACTTGTTGCAATAAAATAAGACGAGAGAAAACCGCTTTACATGTAAAGTGAATGGAGATCGCCAATTTCACCCCGGACCGCGTTCATCTGTCACGGGCAACTTATTGACTCAACTGTATGGGAATTGTGCCCAAAAGATAGTCAACACTTGTGGGTTTCGAATGGTGCCAAGTACATCTGGCTGGCTGCCACACGAGCCAAACCACAATTCGATATGTAGAACGGAAATTTGTATTTTCCAACTTGAAAATACCATGTTAACCCTGAGGGATCATGAACAAATTTGAGCACATGTGCTTAAAACGCACCCCACACAATGCAACTCGAAAGTACACGTCGACCATTCGTTGTGTGTGCATTGTGAAAAATGTACGTCTCTAGCACACACAGTTTTCGCTCCAGCCTTTGGCGATCTACTGGAGAACCAAAAGGTGACATACTTTTTACACATATAGTATAGCAGTGAGAAGATAGTCTTCTGCTCATATTAAGCCGGCAAAGCCGAAAAGTCCGAAAGATACAACAGCGAGTGCATCTTTGGGATTTTTTTTATATCTCCTGACTGAACATGAGCAAAAGGATGTTGGTATGAATATGTTGCGTTCGAGCGAAACTAAATACCACTCAATGAATTCTGTTATGCTGTCAAACTGAGCTGCCGCCCCGGTAGCTCAGTTGGTTAGAGCCCTGGCCTGCACTGGTCTCCCCTGTCTTGGCAACACAGGGTTCGAGTCGCTTCACGCGCTCGCATTTAGCCTCCGGCTGGGAGGGTCAGTTGGCAGCTGGCCCGATAAGGCCGGGGAGGAGCTACCGGGCGGCCGTGTCGGTGCATTGACGGCACGTTAAACTTTCGGCCAAAATTCTGCCGTTGAACTGGAATTAATGGATCGGGTGGTGGGGCCAAGGTTCACGCAACAAGCTCTGCTTAGCAATAGAACCTTGGTTCATAAAGCCACCCCAGCAATAACTCGGATAAAATTTATTTAAAAAAAAAAAATTACGCTGCACTTCATTTTGATCACTCCATTGGATTCGGGGTTCTGAGGATGCCCAAGCATCCCCCGCGACTTTTGCATGTGGTAATACACCAGCGACTGCTGGGTGGAACCAATTCGACATATCGCATGACGAAATGCCAAGCAGCTCACAATAGAGTAGCTCCGAAAAATTAAGCGGGTATGGGTTGCACGTTTGAATCGCAGCGCCGCTATGCTTCGTTTACAATTCCAGATTGAGCCGACTGTCGCCGCTAGGGGTGGGGTCGGGTGGGGGCGCTACTCACGTGGTCCAGCAGCATGCAGTGGGAGACCCGGGAGCGGATCTGGCCGGCGCCAGGGTGGTACGCATCCGACCGCAGCAGACTCCACGTGCTCGTCGCCACATGGTAGGCGTACAGTCCCGAGAAGACAGGCTCCACAGAGCTCAGCGTGCCCGTCCGGTCGTCCAGCGAGCTCCTGCCGACACGTGGCTGTTGAAGTGGCTAGCCTGTCCAGTGTTCACGACACGCTTCCGACATGTAGGTTGGTGATAGCGGCCAGCCCGTGACACTACTAAGCGGATCACGAAGCAAAGACCGGAGTGGATAAGCTGCACTGAGAGTTTAAAGTGGATTGGGCATGGATCAGGAAACTTTGAAACAATGCCAAGAGTACGGAACAATCAGACTCCACAGATTGTCCAGGGGGCGCTGTACTACTCCCGGTAGAACGTACCAAACCTCAGTTGTTTCGCACGCCACTCTTCCATCTATGCATCAATGGGATGAGATTGAATTCCAGCCAGTGCTAGAATTCCAGTTCGAACTCTGGTCCCGAGCTCAAAACGCCCGAATCCGAGCCCAAATCTGAACCGAAATATTGGCCAAAATATCAGACTGGGAATGGCCTGAACCGGCCTGTGTCCGTGGAGGATCGGCTGGCCAACTGAACTCACGACGCGGTGCAGATGAGCTCCTTCCCACCGAACACGTAGATGGTGCGCGTGACCGGGTCGAGACACATCTGGTGATCGAACACCAGCTCGGGCCCGCCCATGTCGCCAGTGTCGTCCGTGATCAGAGTCCACTTCCGACACGGTATGTCGTACATGTAGAAGTCGCTCTGCGGCCGCGGACGGTGGCTTAGACCAATGGTGGAGGTACAGACCACACACCTGTGTGGTAGGGCAGGGCTTCTGGGTCCATCCTACACCGGCTGAGGCTCATGCCGCCCGATACACACCATTAAAATGGCCGTCAGGTAGCCTGCAAACACTATGGTGGAGAAACAATCGTGACCAAGAGTCCACTTTTGACACAAGTTCCACATGAAATCGCTCAGCGATCTTCGGCACCAGAGCAGAGCAGTCGTGTGGCAGCTGTGCTGAAACAAGTCATTCTGAGAAACAGTGCTCTCAACTTCATTTTGTGTTAGGTGTCCAATAAGTAAAATGTCAGGGCTGAGGAAAACATGTAAAATGCACATTTCGTGGCACATAAAATGTTCAATCCCAACCAGAGCTGTTAAATTTGATTCAAGGAAGAAACTATTTTGGTGTATTTACTTAAAAAAAACATAGGCAAACATTTTGGGATGCAATATCCACAGCTAAGAAAAATAACATATGCATCCTGCATGATCCTATCCCCTAACATGCACACCACTGACGAGCATAATGTTTAAAGGATGTGTAAAATACATCAGAAGTAAGGTAAGAAAAAGCGGTGTTAGGTGTCAATTTGCACCCAACTACAGGAATTTGATAACCACGCTGAGAAAAGATCATGGAGATAACAGCAAACCCCACACAAACATGTGTGCATAGCCACTAAGAATGGTCCGCCAGGAGGTTGAAGTTAAGAGACTGAAGGCTGAATGCGCACGGTCGAAAGTCTAAACAACTATCTACACCATGAGAACAACACTTCGAGAAATGCGAACCAGAGTGAACCAGTGCGACACAATAAGGCCTTGATCCTCAAGCAAGAAGCGGAGTTCACACCTTTAGATTTTCTGGTATTCGCTGCGATGAGTCAACGTATCTTCCCAGGGTGAAGATCTGTTGTCTGTCAATGTCCAAACACATCTTGTGACAACTGCGAGCGCTTGGACCACCCTGCAACAGAAATCGGAGTTAACATGGTGACTAAAACGTGAAGCCTCCGCTCTTCCACTCATCTTTTTCCACCTTCTAAAAGGTGAAAGAAACAAGCGACAACACTGCGAAGGTATGTAAAGCATATCGAACACAAAGCCTTATGTCTCCGGACCAGACCGGATCACAGGAACTATGAGGTGGTTCAGCTCACCAGACCGGATCACAGGAACTATGAGGTGGTTCAGCTGGCCAGACCGGATCACAGGAACTATGAGGTTGCTCAGCTCACCAGACCGGATCACAGGAACTATGAGGTTGTTCAGCTCACCAGACCGGATCACAGGAACTATGAGGTGGTTCAGCTGGCCAGACCGGATCACAGGAACTATGAGGTTGTTCAGCTCACCAGACCGGATCACAGGAAACATGAGGTGGTTCAGCTCACCAGACCGGATCACAGGAACTATGAGGTTGTTCAGCCGACCAGACCGGATTAGTTAGGTATTTGGGCTTTAGGGCGCTTCGACCAGAGTTGATCATTGCGCCCAGACCAGACTGCATTACCAGAACCATGAGGTTGTTTAGCTGAACAGACCGGATCACCGGAACTATGAGGTTGCTCAGCCGACCAGACCGGTTCAAATGTCTGAACTGAGTTGACCTTGTCCAACTGACGCCCAGTGTGCTGACCTCAGTGGCGGTGTCGGCCGATATCAGCGTCCACCGTCCCAGTCTGATCTCGAACGACCAGAAGTCAGCCAGGTCTTGAGTGCCATCCCAGCCGCCAAACAGGTAGATGATCTCGTGTACCGGGTCAAAAGACATCTGTAACAGCATGTGAATACTTGTTAATGACATCAATAAAAGGATGAGCTGAAGAGTTACCAGAATTAATTGGAAATTGAAAAGATACTATATAACTTAGTTGTGACAACTGCCCCAGCCACATTCAAAACAATGCCTGATTAAGAAGGAAGGTCGAGTTCAACTAAAGTATGGAATAAAAATAGTGTATCACGTGATCTACCTTATTACTTCCGATAAACACTTGTGCATCAAAATCAACATACTATTATAATCATGTCAGCTGACAAGCATAATAATATGCCAATACCATTATGTGGCATATATATATATATATATATATATATATATATATATATATATATATATATATATATATATATATATACGGCAGCTAATCTCGGGGGTCGGTGGCACCACTGACCTGGTGACCGCCGCGCATGCCGGGCCTCTCGGTGCCCACAGCTGGCACGATAGGCAGCCACTCGGGCCGATACTCGTGCTGGCCGATGTACTGCCGGAACAGACCACGGTCGTGTGCGCCACGCACGGCCGCCTCGGTCGCCTCGTAGTCGCCGCGCTCCACGAGAGAAGTGTACAGCTCCGTCAGCAGCGGATCCTCCAGTTGCACGCGCGTCCGCTTCTGCAGCGAGCTGAACGCCTCGTGGTAGTTCTGCTGGCGGAAGTGCTTCAAGCACAGCCGGATTGCCTCCTTTTCGCGGTACTGCCGGTGGGGAGGCGAGCAAGCGGAGTCAGAGTGTGGCCGACATCGGTGTCGATGTGCGACCAGGACAGGACACAGCAGCGACGGTAGACCGCTCCGTTTGGATAACACATGTGGCGGCTGTCGTAGTCAGCTACTATTCCGGTTTCTGGAGTCTACTGTTCGGCTATTTTAGCTTATGGTCCGCATAGTATCCACCGATACTATGCGGTGGAACATACACCTGCGATAGAACATACACCTGCCAATAGTATCCACCGAGTGGGACCTTCACATAACATAACTACAATTACCTTCAGGATCTATCCACCAGTTAAATGCTCGGGAATGGACATCAGTTGATCAGTCCACAGTCATCGAAATTCGCCCCAAATTTATATAATAATAGATCATAAGTTGGCAAAAAGCCTGCTCGATGATAGCTCATGAAATTCTGTTTCACAGCACTGCTGTATATTTGGCTATTAATTGTAAGTCGCCCCGAACTACGTCATTTTCCTTATCACACATGCGGCGCTCCACGCAGCTGTGTGGCATGCAGTAGCCAAACTCTTAAGGAGTATCGGAGCAGACGATCCAGGCTCGGGACATTTCAGTGTGCTCTCGCGTCACTACCACGCAAACACGGCAGGAAAAGCAAGAAGCGTTCACATGAAAGGTCCTGACAAATAATGTTGTAGTGTTCGCCAGGATTGACACATGTAAGAAGCAGAGCCTCGAGGGCAACATCCTACAGCTTACGGGCCAATTATATCTCCTATTACCACTAAGCATTCACGTTCAGTGCCGCCTTCGCTTCATGGCCAAAAGACGATCCAACACCACACAGATGCCAGTGGGGAAGAGTTGTTGCCAGCCGCCATCAGCGACCAGGGCTGGGAAAATTGTCTTGCCTTGGACTTTTGTCATCATAATATTGTCCTCTCCAGAAATGTATTCTCTCTTTTATCTCGCTGTAGAGTTAAATGATGCTGTTTGACAACGAAATGGTGCAAGCTTACTTTTAGTTGAAAACAAATCCAAAGCTTATATTATATTCTGGTTTTTCTTCAAGCCTTAGCACATTGCATAATTATGGAGAAACTAGCAGTAGCCATTTGCCATTTCCATTGGTTATCCCTTATGTATTGCTTCACAAATACAAAACAAAATTTTATGCAGAGGTCCGTAAGTGTAAAAAAAGGAATTTATAGAAGCAAAAACAAAGAGCACAGATTTATTGTCTTTGAAGCAGACGAACCGATACTCCTCCCCAAATCCAGGACACCAACAACTAAATCAAGCCTGTTTGTTGGTTATTGGTTTTACGACACGTCGACCGTTGAGCCATATAGCGTCGCCAATCTCTCACGCCGATTGGTCGCGAGCGAAGAGTAGCGAGAGGTGAGACTCGAACCCACAATCTTTCGATTGTGAGACGAGCATCTTACCCCTAGACCACTCGTCCCCTAAATCAAGCCTCGTCCATGATCCACACAAGACACGCTGTGTGCATGACCAGTAGCGCACAACACTCACCGCGGTGAACCAGTCCATGTGGGGCAGGACGGCGGCCGGATCGTCGACACCCCACAGCTCGACGTACCAGATGCTGTAGTTGAAGCTGGGACCCCACGAGTGCAGAGGCACCACCTTCACGTACTGACACGGGAAAGGGTTGTTCTCCAGCCGATACTTGACGTAGAACGTCTCCAACTGGTTGTCGTTCTTCAGGCCACTGTAGCGTTATGGGACGGGCTCAGCGTCACAATGGGTTTGTTTGTTTGCATATTTGGGCTTAAGGGCGCCTGAACTGATGGTGGTTATCTGGTGTCTAAACATCATGATGGGGACAGTGGAATTCACATGTGTATTTGCACATGCCATCTTGAGAAGGGGACGGGGAACTGTGGCAGCTTTTGAACAGAGCTTGCTAGACATCACTTATTTGACAGCCAGTTGTAAAAAGATTTAAAGCACAGTTAATTTGAAAACAAGTGTTAAAGTGCACTACCTAACCATCTCCAAATCGCAAGCATTACATCTTCATAATCTCAGAATAATCAAACCATGTTCATCAGCAAATACATCTGGGTTTATTTGCAACTTATAAACCATTCCTTATAGCTTCAACTGAAAGCCACTGTGTGCTCAGAACTCCAGTAGATTCTGAGGTCCAAACAAGCATGCTACATGACCACTGCTACTCAACAGTGATTCAAGAAAACTGGTGCAATAAACCAAACTATGCAGTCTATGGGCATGACAACATCCAAAACAAATGCAAGGTATTAATAGCCAAATTTTGAAGCCAACTGCCACACAAATTACCTGTCCAGAAGCTCGATCATGTTGTCTTCACAGAGGCCACCATAAACTTTGAACTTCTTCAGGTTACAAACATGGGTTTTCTCATATTTTCCAAAAGTTATTGTTCTTACAATGGCAGGTTGCTTCAGTTTCAGAACTATGTACTAAAATATTAAATGATGTCAGTTTACAATACACAAGGCTGAACAATACATTGGCCAGAAAAAAGGAAGAGCAGCCACTTTATAACATTGCACTTCACATTACCATGAGAATCAAAATTGGTAAGCAAAATGAATTCAGGTCAAGACACATTTTTTCCTCTAGCTGTGCCCACTATCAGAAAACAAGACATTATTCTTGATCAAATGCACATCTGGAACATAATAAATTCATATACTCATTCATTGCATAGGACATGATTTGCCTTTGTTCTATGCAAATATTATACTGCAGCAGGGCAATACAAAATTAATTCCTTCCTCAGGACCAAGTGTGCTTCCCACATCACTTTCCATGAAGTGACCTCTCTCGTATTCACACTCAGTAGAAGAGATTTACTATTGCTGGACTGTTCAGAGTAAGATTCATTTGATTTCAGCAATATCAGAAAAGCTTACTGTTGTTGGATCCAAGATATGTCAGATGTTCTTGAACTTACCTGTGGAGGGTTATTGTTCTCAGAGGACCATCTGGAAGCTTGGTCAGATGGCTTGTCCTCAGTGATGTTCCTAGTAGAATGGGGAATATTAGTTTCCATTAACTTCTGTCTGTCACACTCAATTCAAATCAAAACCTACTCTGTATGCAACTGAGGGATGAAAATGGCTTCCAACATACATCAAAACATGTGGTGGTACATGACACATTTTAAGTTCCGAAGAAAAAAACCTGTTGGCCTGATATTCAACTTTTATGTTTATGTGCACTTTCTCCACAAGCTCAGCAAATGCTCAGCTGGTGAAGTGCCAGTCAGATGGCTATGCATCATTGTCTGACTGATTACATACTAGATACATAGCTAGTGCACATTCATCACCTAACTTGATCTTCAATAAAAAAGAATGCTTCTAACACTATTGTGGAGCATTTCTTCATATTCTGGGCAACAGATAATCTTCCACACAAGCTTGCATTGCTAACATGCACAGAACATGTACTGATACCACTGGCAGTTTACACTGATATGACAATGTTCTGCTAGACATGCTATGTGGACACCAAATCTGGAAGCACAATATCACATGCACTTCCAACATGTATCAGAACAGATTAAAAACAATCACCAGCCTGCAGAAAGAGGGCCAAAGTACATACTTAGGAACATATCCTCCAGAAAAACTTGAGCAATCATGAATATCATAAGAGAGTTTCAGCATTTGATCCATGGTGGCAATCTGAAATGGAAAATATCCATGTCAGTACAAACAATAAAAACAGAGATGAAGGAATATTTTATGTTTTGCACTCCAAAGAGCAAGCAAAAATGTTGGTAAATCTACCACACCATTTAATAATTGTAGGAATGCAGTTCATTAGGTTTCCAGTATTTAACATCCATAGCTGTATGTCTTATGCCATCCAAAATCAGCTGCAGGAAAAGGCTTTATGCAATCAAAAATGGTTGGGGTTAGGCTGAGTTGGTATATTACATACCATGGTAATCATGTTTACAAAAACAGGAACCATGACACCACACTGCATGACATTCAGAGTGCATTGTGTCTGGTGCAGTTGACAGATGTGGTGTATTTTATCATGACTTATTTTAATACTAGTTAAGGCAGTTATATAAAACCATCTTCAAAGAATTTCTTGAAAGAAGAAATTACTTGCTTTCCTGTCTTGCTTTTCTAATTGGTGAATTAGATGCTGATGTGGAAATCTATTAAAAGCATTGCTATGGTAGTACATGACATATATCCTGCTTTGATTATCAAATTATCAAGTTACATACTGCATGAACTCAAGTAGGTTAGCTAAGCAGAGATCTCCCCCATTTTTTCCTTTTCCCACTTTAAAAAATTGATACTACATTTCCAGTAGGGCAACCTCTTGAATCCCCAATGACTAAAACCTCTCTCTCACTATATTTAGCTGCCTTCTCACTCGCACTTCCATCATGGATGATGTATGCCTGTACGGATTGATGATGGATGATACCATGGATGATGCACGGATTGGAAACTCCATGTTGGCACCTTTCATCTACGTGTATCAGTGGCACCAACCTGCCACCTGGCAGATGGTAAGTAAAAACACAGAAATGCTGCCAGTTTTAGGCTGTGCACCTATGGGAGCTCGGAGTACACATTTTGTATTGACATTTTTTCCAATTGATTGAGCCACCCCAGGAGGATTGCATCTGCCTTTCATGATACAGAATTGATCAAGGAACCTTACTGTTCTTTCCCTATTGATTTATTATGCTCCATTCCAAAGTTGTCGTGATGCAAAGTGAAGGCATCTGTGAGAGAGAGTTCATTTTGCTGAAAGGGTCAGCCCACCACTGTTGATTTCTTAAAATGATCAGAGGGGGCAAAGTGCATGAAGGCAATAGGCATGCCAAAATAAATAGGGGGGGGGTCACATTCCATAGGCTCCCATGTTAGAAGTTGAAATTATTGTGGGTGGGAGGAAGCAAGCATTGAGGGGGCAGTTTCACCCTCAAAGGGTGGTTCTGCTTTTGCTCCACCATCCTTGCTCTCTAGATATGTGGCTGATATTTTCCAGTGGAGTGGTTTACACAACTGAATGGGAGAATACAAACTTTGGCATACCCATCAATCCGCAAGGAGGATTGAGCAGAATTTCCATGGAGGGTACAAACCCCGTCCACCTACACCATACCACTGACATACTTATGATTATGCCAAGGAGATGTCATTTCTCCAGAGGGGCAGCTTGGTAATTTTTTTTATAAAAGGTGTTTTGGGATTTTTTGGAATTGTTTTTCAGAATGTGATGTTTATGAATGTGACTAAGAAGATGCAACCACTCATTTTTGGTGCTGATGCTTACTTTTCAATTTCAATGATGAAGTCACATTGGTATGGCATGATGATGTCATAGGTATGGCACTGAAGCTTCAACTGGCTAATACTACAAATGGTTCACATACCTTAATGAGATGGTCGAAGTAGCTTAACCTAACCTAACCTCATGGTGCATTATACAAATTATAGTTATGATAAACAGAGAGGTAAGCAGGTTAGGTTAGGTTAGGTTAAGCTACTTCAACCATCTCATTCATGTATGTGAGCCATTTGTAGCATTAGCCAGTCAACCTAACCTCATGGCACATTATATAAATTATAGCTATGATAAACCAAGAGGTAAGCAGGTTATGCTAGGTTAGGTTAGGCTAGGTTAGGTTGGGTTAGGTTAGTTTAGTTTAGGTTAAGCTACTTTGACCATCTCATTAAGGTATGTGAACCATTTGTAGCATTAGCCAGTCAAAGCCTGTGCCATACCTATGAAATCATTACACCATGCCAATGTGACATTATCATCAAAATTGAAAAGTAAGCATCAGCACCGAAAATGAGTCATTTCTTAGTCATGTTCACGAACATCATATTCTGAAAAAGTATTCCCAAAATTCCAAAAACACCTTTTATCAACAATTTACCAGCAGCTCTTGGTCCAGAACATTTGGATGAGGTACACTCTGATCTCCCAGAGGGACAACATTTGTTTTTGTCTGAGGAGTGCCTTTCACCCAAAAATTTGTGGCATGAGTTCGGACTTCCAGAGGACTGCTGTTCCCAAGCTGAGGAGTGAGTTGTGCTGAGAAATTCAAGTAAGGGGTACACTGGAACTGCCAAGGTCCTTCAGGTCATAAGGGGCACCACTTTTGCTTCGTCCCCCTTGGATCAGCACTTGCAATATACCCTAGCTGGAAATGCCACTACCTCTTGCCGATTCACTACTTTTTGCCAGTTGTTCGACTCAGGGGTGTTGTTTGATATACCTTTGAGGGGGTACTGCCACCTCAATGTTAGTTTAACCCAACCCCTGCAATTATTTCGACTTCTAACATGCGAGCCAATGGAATGTGCCCCCAATTCATCTTGATCTGCCCATTGTCTTCATGTACTTTGCCCCTTCCAATCATTTCAAGATCAAGATAAAGATAGAGAGATAAGAGATAAAGATTCAAAATAGAGATCATCAAGATATCAACAACAGTACGCTGACCCTTGGGACAAGGTGTCTTGCAGATGTTTCACTTCACACCACAACTTCTGAATGGAGCACAATATGATTTATTATGCTATAAGGAAAGAATGGTAAGGTTCCTTGATCAATTATGTATCATGACAGGCTGATGCAATTATCCTAGGATGGCTGAATCAATTGAAAAAAATGCCAATACAAAATGCATACCCTGAGCTCACATAGGTGCACAGCCTAAAACCAACTGCATTTGCATTTTTTAAACTTACTCTAAGCTAGGTGGGCTGATACACAAACAGCTGTTGGTTTCCAGTCCAGGCATACATGATCCATGCTTCCATTTCCCCTACCATCACTCTCCCTTTTGCAAATTTAACTCCTCAAACCTAGGTATGGCTTGTGGCATTAGATATATACTCACTCTCAAGTATAAGAGATTAAGGGAGGACATGATTGAAATGTACAAAATTGTTAAAGGACTAGATCAGGTCAATTTGAATGGTGCTCTTCAGTTTAGAGTGTCACATAGGGGTCATCAATTCAGGTTAGACACATTGAGGTGTAGGACAGCTCTCACCTGGTTCTCTCACCTGGTTGGCTCCCCATATACTCAAGCATCACTCACCCAGAGATGAGTACCGTGCCCGATGAGGGGAGCCCGTATCTGCAGGTACGCCAGTCCCCTAGATTAAGGAAAATATTGTTATCAGATAGTCAGGGCAAGACACAGGAACTGGAAAGTGTACCTTAAGCAGAATTTGTATGCTTAGAGTAGCCACTACATTCTGCTAATATTTTGCTGTCAGTCAAGATTTCTGAAAAAGAAAATATAGAGATTAAATACAGAGATTGAATACAGAGATTGAATATAAAGATTTAATACAGAGATTGAATGTAGATATATAGAGATCTCTATATTCTGAATATAGAGAAGTTAAGCTACTCGTCATGTTTGATTAGTATATTATCATGGTTAATCTATTCAATATATTCATGCAACAATGTGCAGAGATTTGAGTGCAATGCAGCTTTAAATGCACCCAGGTCCGTTAAGGTTACAACATCATCAGGCAATGAGTTCCAAGTGGCACAACATCTGAGGCTAAAAAATATATTCCTACAATCCACTGATGCACGCCTGTGAGCCAATTTCAGTGAGTGTCCACGTGTGTTCACCAATGGTGCCAGCACAAACATGTCAGGGATCTTAATGGCAGAATGACCATGAAAAATCTTCCAACATTTGATAATGTCTGCCCGAATCAATCTACCTTTCACTGAGTACAGACCTAGTTTCCGTAATCTGGCACCATAATCCAGACCTTCCATCCCCTCTATGTTTCGTGTCCACCTTCTCTGTGCAACAACAGGTCTTCAGTCAAAGGGCTGTTGATCAGTGGAATGGGCTGCCTGCTGATGTTGTGGGGAGTTCCTCATTGAATGTATTTAAAAGTAGGGTGGACAGTTTTTTTTAGACAGGACAATCTTGTTTTGAGTTCTAATTTGTGATGGATGGGGTGAGATTTATGCTAAGTAAGTGTGCATCGCACAAACTCCTTTAAGCAGGCATGGATGCAGTTTGAAGATTATTGGTAAGGCATTAAACCCACATGTGTTAAGAGAGATCAAGAGAATAGGGCTGGATAGCTAGGGTAGACAGGCATTAATAGGTGTGTGGGATATTGGTGGATGGTTTCTTCAGGATGTGGTGATGCTTGTGGTGGGAAAGGGCTGGTAAAGCTTAGTAATTAGAAAATTGACGACTATACCTATCGTTCATTTTCTATGCCTGAAACATACCTCAAACTGTTTTAAACTAGGCTCACGCTTTCATACCTAGGTCAACGCGAATCATATAAAAAACGCGCTACCTAGATGGTAACGCAAACGCCCCAAAGACCCAGATTCGAAATTTTAGGCAAAGCAATGCGGCGTATTGCGCCGATGTCGCAAATATGGCAGCCTGGTGCAAGGTCACATTCTAGCGTTTTCCCTTTAGAATACCTTCAAGAGGTATCAAAAACAGTGTAGGAAATCTTAAGGAAATGATAAACTAGGAGCAACACAGGCGGCATCACCGCGAGACACGGTGGATACCCGTTCCGCCCCGGACTTGGCCATGTTAAGGGCATTGGCCACGGCTATAAAACACTGAGTTTATCAAAATACGTGAAGTTTGCGTTCCCCAACCATGGGGAACTTAACACTCGCTCAGTACGTCACATGTTCCAAATATCCATGTCAGAATGTCCAAGAGCGAAAAACACCGTGCTGCTACCACCTGTGGGTACAAGCATAGGCGTAGGAACTTCTGAAAAAGTGGGTGGGCCCCAGGTGGGCCATGGTCAACAGCAGTAGCGCACCCAGGGATTTCGCAAAGTACCATGGCTGAGCACTTTTGAATAGAGAACCCGATAATTTGAATAGTCAACACGCAACATTCACCGCTAAGGGGGAGGGGCTGTCCCCCTGGATGCGCCTATAGCTAACAACAACATGTGGTACTGAAAAACAACTATCATCGCAGTATAAGTACTTTCAATTTCACACCTCTCTGAACTTGGAACTTTCTTCATGACTGATGGATTCTTCTGTAATAATAGTTTTATGTTCCTGGTGCAAGTGAAACCATTAGTACGCTATTACTGTTCAAACAAAATTTCTTCAACTTCGCTATGTGCATGTTGGGGTGCAAGCTCATTACAGCCTCAGTGATGGGTATGTGGTGTGCTCTAGTTTCCATATGGAAACTAGAGCCATATCATATGATATGGTATTGTACGTCTCTAAGATGTCCCCTGTTGTAAATGTTCACCGATGTTGGTGAAGCGAAATAATAAACAAGAACGTAGCTTACTTGCTGGCCCATGACAAACAAGTATCATGATTGATGGCGGAGAGGATGAGAAACAGGAAAGACGGCAGATCGCTGATTGAAAATTATTTGATCCGGTGTGTGGCAGACCAAGATGGGCAAGCTGACAGAATTGTATGGTGTTCGTCCTCAGGGCCTAACTCCAACACGTAGGTGATCAGTTACCTTAATCATCTCTATAGTGCACATCGTGCACCTTAGAACATCCGCCACTTGAAAAGACATGCTAAAACTACATCATGTGGCACCCGGCTGAAACGGAATGTAAGCGCTTATTTTTTAGGACCAACAATTAAGTGCAAATTAGTTGACAGGTGACAACAAACGGCACCTCATAAAGTCATAACGTGTTCAGACTTAATTAAGAGCCACAAAAGGCCATCCTGAATTTAATTCGATGATTAGTTCTCTTCTTCCTACGTTTTCTGGTGGCTACGAAATCCGAATAACCGCTGAGCTTTGTGCACCTCATCTCTTTGGTTAATTACGCTCCCAGATTGGCTACCGAACTCAAGCTCTAGTTAGGTGTTATTTTTTGGACCTTTCGTTTTTCTTTGTCTACGGTTGTGTTTCAGGTATCCAGCCAATTTGTGTTAGGGCCCTGGCACATTTTTGCGACCCGGCTCTTTTAGAGTTTTGTTGCGTTTTTGTGAACCGACGATTTTTGTAAGGTACCGGCGCGTTTTCGCAGACCCCGAAGTGTGTATTTAGTGCTCAGTCTTTGCGCTCCTTTTCTAGGACCGTGTCGATTTTTGAGGGCCCCAGCCAGTTTTTGAGGCCCCATGCGGTCTCAAGACCCCGGTGTGCTGTGAGGGCCCCATTGCAATTTGTTTTAGCTCCCGGTGTGTTTATTTAGAGCTGCAACGCATGTTTTAAGGCCCTGCCGTTTTTTTTGCCAGAGTCCGTACGCTTTGGAGGGCCAGGTGCATTTTCGTCCTACCTGTGTGCTCTTAGGATCCCCCTGTGTTTATTTGGGGTTCCTCGTTCACATTTGTGGGGCCCCAACATGGTATTGGGGACTCCGGTATAATTTATCGGATCCCGTCGAGACTTTTCGGGCCCAGACGAGACGCGTGGTTCCGGGGGGGGGGATCTAACGCGTTTTCTTGGCTCGACGCAATTTTTTGGTGACTTCTGAATTATGTCAAGTCCGAGCCACCCGTTTGATTTTTGGGGCCCCCGGCGACATTTCTTTGCGTCCCGCGGCGATTTTTCGAGCTCCGGTACGTTTTTCGGTGCCGTATGCGACTTGTTAAGGTATTTAGTGGTATGTTTGAGCTAATGAGCGATTTTCCTGGCCCGGGCATTTATTTTTTCGGAATCTCTATTTATTTTGAAGGGCTCCGGTTTGATACTTGTCGGGTTTCGATGCGATTTTTGGGCCACGCTGTGCTTAGTTGGAACCACCGACGGCAACTTTTGGGAGCCCCGAGGGGAATTTTTGATGCCCCGACCAGAATTTATGGGACTAATAACAGGAATTTTGGGTCCAAAGCGCGATATTTTGGGGTTAGTATTAGTACCCAGGCGTAACCCACCCTCGAAAATATTTCTACTTCAGGCATGGGAGCCAATGGAATGTGCCCCCAATTACTTTTGGTCTGCCCATTGCCTTCATGTACTTTGCCCCATCCAATAATTTCAAGATCAAGATAAAGATTCAACATAAAGATCATCAAGCTTGAATTCATCAAGCTTGATGAAATGAAACTGAAACCATAGCTGGATTTGCCAAATAAGAAACTATGTTTACCTAAGCCTAGCTTGCTATGTATACAAATACAATACATCAACATCGGTGGGCCGACCCTTGGGGCGAGGTGGACCCTCTCACAATTTTGTTCACTTCGAACCACGACAACTTCTGAAAGGAGCGTAATAAATCAATAAGGAAAGAACGGCAAGGTTCCTTGATCAATTCTGTATCATGAAAGGCTGATGCAATGTTCCTGGGATGGCTGAATCAATGGGAGACATCGCGGAGTTTCTGCCACCAGATGGCAGTCCAGTCGGGTGTGACGGGAAGCATTCATAACGTACAAGGTTCATTTACGTACAAGGATCATAACGTACAAAAATCGAAATAAAGTACAAAATGCATTGGATAGGGCGCGTTCATAACGTACAAAAATCGAAATAAAGTACAAAATGCATTGAATAGGGCGCGTTCATAACGTACAAAATTCGACAACAACCGTTATGATCCTTGTACGTAAATGAACCTTGTACGTTATGATATGGCCTCTGGATAGGGCGCCTTCATAACGTACAAAATTCGACAACAACGTACAAAACAACGATCACAACGTACAAAACTGGCTTCAGAGGGAGCGTTCATAACGTACAAAGTTCATTTACGTACAAGGATCATAACGTACAAAAATAGTTCGTCAGTTGTCCGCTAGGAGAGCCAGCGAAACCTTAGCGGCGAAGTCTTGCGGCTGTATCTCCGCTTTCTGTCAACAGTTGGCAGGAGTGTGCGGTTATTGGCGCATGGTACCTCGTAAATGTGCTGCCAAATGTGGTCTGGTGGTTTCTTCAGATTTTTTCAATTTCTCCAGGGGACGAGCACATTTCCTCAGAGGGTCGCCTTCGGTGGAAAAATCCATTGAGCATGCAGCATGCAGGTGCTGCATTCGATAATACTGAGGGGACGCCTTTTCGCCTCAAAGGGGCGCTTCTTCCTCCGAAAAGAGCGCCTTTGGCTGACAAATTCGTTCCAAGGGGAGGGCCTTTCCCGGTCGGAGCGACACCATCTTTCCCTGGGGAGGGGGTGGGGGTAGCCTCACCCAGATGGAGATGTGGTCTCCTCGAGGATTCTCAAGTGGATCCTTGACCCTTGCCCAACGAGTGTTTCAACCGATTGAACGGGGAGTGGGGCAAGCCGATATTTAGGCCAATTCTTTGATGTTCATTGTCCACTGCCGTCGGGGATAAAAATGTGCTGCATGGAAGGTGCACCTTGCATTTTCTTCGTTGTTTGAACATCCGCAGCCCCCGCAGTGGTGGAAGCAGTCGGGATTCAGTCGACATTGGGAAGCACCCCGTTAATAAAAAGTACACCGGCTTTAGGCCGCTTAGCACCGTTAAGACAATATTTTCCTAGTAAAATATTTAGTTTTACCGCAAATTGGAAATGAAGGTTAATTTTCCTGCAACTAGATCATCTTGAGAGCATGGCCCCCAGTGGCTATTCCCCAGATCGGCCACCGCTCCCTCTTCACCACCACCACCGGCATCACCTCATGTCATCAGAGTTGTTATCTGTCTGCCACCTATTCATAGATTTCTCTGAAACTATAAATTCTAGATGAAACTGGCGTTACGTGTCGTTAGCGGGCCTGACGTGTCAACGGCGGGCCTGACGTGTCGGCTGCAGCGGGCCTGACGTGTCGACGGTGGACCTGACGTGTCAGTGGCGGACCTGACGTGTCGGCGGCAGCGGGCCTGACGTGTCGGCGGCGGACCTGACGTGTCGGCAGCGGCGGGCCTGACGTGTCGGCGGCGGCGGGCCTGACGTGTCGGCGGCGGCGGACCTGACGTGTTGGTGGAGGACCTTACGTGTCGACGGGGGACCTGACGTGTCGGCGGCAGCGGGCCTGACTTGTCGGCGGCGGACCTGACGTGTCGGCGGCAGCGGGCCTGACGTGTCGGCGGCGGACCTGACGTGTCGGCGGCGGCGGGCCTGACGTGTCGGCGGCGGCGGACCTGACGTGTTGGTGGAGGACCTTACGTGTCGGCTGCAGCGGGCCTGACGTGTCGACGGTGGACCTGACGTGTCAGTGGCGGACCTGACGTGTCGGCGGCGGACCTGACGTGTCGGCAGCGGCGGGCCTGACGTGTCGGCGGCGGCGGGCCTGACGTGTCGGCGGCGGCGGACCTGACGTGTTGGTGGAGGACCTTACGTGTCGACGGGGGACCTGACGTGTCGGCGGCAGCGGGCCTGACGTGTCGGCGGCGGACCTGACGTGTCGGCGGCAGCGGGCCTGACGTGTCGGCGGCGGACCTGACGTGTCGGCAGCGGCGGGCCTGACGTGTCGGCGGCGGCGGACCTGACGTGTTGGTGGAGGACCTTACGTGTCGGCTGCAGCGGGCCTGACGTGTCGACGGTGGACCTGACGTGTCAGTGGCGGACCTGACGTGTCGGCGGCAGCGGGCCTGACGTGTCGGCGGCGTGACCTAGTGCAGCGGCGGGCCTGACGTGTCGGCGGCGGCGGACCTGACGTGTTGGTGGACCGGACCTTACGTGTCGGCGGGGACCTGACGGTCGCGCAGCGGGCCTGATGTGTCGGCGGCGGACCTGACGTGTCGGGGCGGTCGGCGGCGGACCTGACGTGTGCTGGACGGTGGACCTGACGTGTCGACGTGGGGACCTGACGTGTCGGCGGCAGCGGGCCTGACGTGTCGACGGTGGGACCTGACGTGTCGGCGGCGGACCTGACGTGTCGGCGGCGGGCCTGACGTGTCGGCCTGACGTGCGGCGGGGCCTGACGTGTCGACGGTGGACCTGACGTGTCGGCGGCGGGCCTGACGTGTCGGCGGCGGACCTGACGTGTCGGCGGGGAACCTGACGTGTCGGCTGCAGCGGGCCTGACGTGTCGACGGTGGACCTGACGTGTCAGTGGCGGACCTGACGTGTCGGCGGCGGCCTGACGTGTCGGTGGCGGCGGCTACGCCAGCAGGTCCGTCCTGAATGTTCTTTGATAGGATTACCAGTCTGTGGCTTCCTGATCCACAGACTGTGTACACAGATCCTCCACCCGGGCATCACCGGCGTTTGCCAGCCAATGTCCTGACCAACAACGTATTTACTTCTTGAATGTGACTCGTCCTATTCTAGATTAACTGAGACCAGTTAAGCGACTTAAAGCGCGGAATCCGACAACGCCACCCCTCACCGACGCCGCAAAACACTTCATGGCTCGAATTGAAAAAAATCGACGCGTCTGGTCCGCGATCAGCCGACATACGGGTGGAGGTTGGCCGACGCTGGCGGGAGGCGGTCCGAGCTCGATGTGGCGAAGTGTACAGCTCATAATTGAGTAAAATCAGCCCCGCAAAATCCTCAGTGTCCTTCTGGCAACTGTGTATGTCACACCTGTGTCAATGGCCTGAAAGGGAAATGCACTAAAAAGAACGTGGTATACAACATTTTTTGCAAAGCATGCCGTCACCAATTTTATATCGGAGAAACTAAAAGACCTATCAGGGAGCGATACAATGAACATCTCAGTGACGCACGTTTGAGACGCCCCTACACTCCCATGGGCGAACACATACTCGAAAGCCACGTAGGTACTTGTTATGGTGTTTGCACTCATACAAAACATATAGCAGAGTAGTCAGATATGAAGAATGGAGAGATGATCCAGACACAGGGATACTAAGGATGATCAAGGAAAAGAGAGAGAGAGAGAGAGAGAGAGAGAGAGAGAGTATATATATATATATAATATATTATATATATATATATATATATATATATATATATATATATATATATATATATATATATATATATATATATATATATATATATATATATATATATATATATATATATATATATATATATATATATATATATATATATATATATATATATATATATATATATATATATATATATATATATATATATATATATATATATATATATATATATATATATATGAGAGAGAGAGAGAGAGAGAGAGAGAGAGAGAGAGATAGAGAGAGAGAGAGAGAGAGAGAGAGAGAGAGAGAGAGAGAGAGAGAGAGAGAGAGAGAGAGAGAGAGAGAGAGAGAGAGAGAGAGAGAGAGAGAGAGAGAGAGAGAGAGAGAGAGAGAGAGAGAGAGAGAGAGAGAGAGAGAGAGAGAGAGAGAGAGAGAGAGAGAGAGAGAGAGAGAGAGAGAGAGAGAGAGAGAGAGAGAGAGAGAGAGAGAGAGAGAGAGAGAGAGAGAGAGAGAGAGAGAGAGAGAGAGAGAGAGAGAGAGAGAGAGAGAGAGAGAGAGAGGAGAGAGATAGTATTATGTGCAATGGCGGATCTAGCCCACCGGTTTGGGGGGGGCAACTTTCGGTTTTCGGCGTCAGCCCCCCCCCCCAGTGGCGTACTTAGGAATTGCATCAGAGGAGGGGTCGAAGGGATTTGGAGGGTGCCCATTCTCCCACTATTTTTGGTTAAAAGCATCGGATTTCTAACACTATTTGTCAAACGGACCCATTTTTTACAATAATAATTAATGACAACATAATTTCCTGTGTACGGACCCCAGCCTACCTCCGCCGCTTCTAAGTTACGGAATTTTTGTTCTTGTTTACCAAAACGTTCATGTTCACGTTCAGCGTCTTGTACCACGTCAACGTTCGTGCACGTGTACACACTGGCAGATCCGATTTTGTCAACTCTTGCTGTAAGCAGAACTTGAGCAGCATAGAACCCTCGATGCGTGTCAGAATGTACTATGCTATCATATTGGCTCCCAAACAATTATAAAAAATACCTTTAAAATTGGAGATTCTTTCATCCAGACGATATTTTTTAACCTCGGCAAAGGTTACTGCATTTTCATTCAGTTTACTTCGGTTGGTTTCGGGGGCCAAAAGACACTATGGCCCCTCTTTTAAGCGCTTCTGGGGAGCCATGGCCGGAATGGCCCCTCCCTGGATCCGCTAGTGAATGTAGCCTGTCTCTTCATCTTAGCAACCCCAACACCAACATACGAAACATGCTGCTCAACTGGGCTCAACTGGTCACTCGCACAAAACATCCTGTTCAAATTCCGCTTTCGAAATCTGGCTCACTGGGTCCGCTTGCCCGTTACTGGCTAAATCAACTTCATGAACCTATCTGACGAAGGAATAATGAAACTGCTGATTTCGTCATCTCTTGCTGTAAGCAGAACTTCAACAGCATAGAACCCTCGATGCGTCAGAATCTACTATGCTACCATATTGGGCTTCCAAATAATCATAACAAAAAACCTTTAAAATTGGAGATTATTTCACCCGGAAAGCTATTTTTAACCTCAGCGAAGGTTACTGCATTTTAATTTAGTTTACTTTTATTGGTTTGGGGGGGGCAAAAGACACTATGCCCCCCTCCCTTTGAAGCGCTTGGGGGGCATGGCCGGAATGCCCCCCCCCCTGGATCCGCCAGTGATTATGTGGTATATGGAAAGTGTAGGTCCGTAACCCCCCATGGAGAAGTATGATCTAACCTATAACCCTACAGCATTGCTATCACTGTTCTAAGACTAGCTTTTACTACTGGACCTCGGTCTTAGATTTATGTACCTGAACTTCAATGCAAGGTTAAATGCTTCATGAAGATCAATATCCACTACTTACTAATCTCATATCTGCTCATTCTAATATCTTAAGATGATAGTTATATGAATGGCGGACCATGATGGAAATTAAGATGTATGTTAAGGTTGTTTTCATACTTGAAAGCCAGCATTAATTTGCAATGCAAGTATGTTATTGCGAACAGGACTAAACATTGGCCGCAATATATACTTTTTCATTTGTACTGTCATGCCAAATTAGGTAGCTTGACTTAATCATGTGGCACTTAGGGAAAGGTTAGGTGTGCATATAAAATAACTTCCCTAGTTTGGTCCCAAATCATGACTTACGAGTATATAAATGTACGCACTTGGAAGCGCGATAGAAATTACTAGTAGAGAATTAACTGAGTAAGCCAAGATACGCTTATGATAGTTAGCATGCTCCTTATTATTTCGCCAACAGCATAGCGAAGGACATCTTACTCCTGTTCAATCTGACAACAAGCAAGTTCGTGTTTAGTCAATGACAGTGGTCCTGAAGGGCTGTAGATTGGTGGTCCAGAACGTGAGCAAATGCGTGCTTGATGACCTCATGCCTGTACAAACTTTGACGTGCGGCTGTGGGCAAACCCGACACCCGAAACGACACACTGGGAATCTCCGTGTAATTTTTCATTCATGTTTCCTAATCGTTTAGCATGAATCAAATGTCGACATTTCCGACTATGGAGCACTTTTGACGCCCGCTTACGACAGTGTACCGTAAGGGAGAGCTGTCCCCTATCGGTGGTGGTGGTGTGTAGCTGCCGTACGGTGACGCCAACACACATGTATCACTTCCGCTCTCCCGACACGCGTGTATCGGCTACGGTGTCAAGGGGGCCGTCCGCTCCACGGTTGTGGTCGCACTCGGCTTGTTCTTACAAGTCAAAATCAAACAGCAACCTATAGCCGCATGTGGTTTATACTATCAGCTACTGTTAGAGTTTTCCGAAGTCTTTAGGTGTGTCTTTAGGTGGGAATGTGTGCTTTTCTACACATTCCCACAAGCACTAATGTTGAAGTTATACAAACTAGGTAGTGCTCAGCCACTCTTAGGTGGTGCTCAAGCACCATCTGATAACACTAATAATCCACCCATGTTGCCAGCGGGCGTCGCTTCAACATGTTTTCTTCTTTGTGCTAGGATTAACACGCGCAGGATCGTGCGCGGGATGTTATTGCCCGGTTTTCCAGTAGAAATGAAAAACGGAGTGTGCGAACAGGCTGAAGTCTTTATTAGTTCACTGGGTCTTCATGACGCGTCTTTTGATGTAGAATGTTTGCTTTTAGTTCTAATGCTTTGAAGAATCACTGTACCGAGCGTTTCGGCCACGCGAGAAGGTAGATAGAAAGTAGATTTTTATACTTAAGAAAAATTCGTTTTTGCAAGAAGCATATTGCATAAATGGTTCAATAAAATGTAATGGAGCACAGGCCTGCGGTCATTCACCGCATAGCTCTTGGTTTGAAGTTTGTGAAGTCAGGTCCGATCAGGTCACTGGCCTGAGACAATTGTTCTTGAACCTGTCCTGGCGGAATTCCGCAGATTTCGTACTTTTTCGAGTTCGAAGCCAAATAGATGGCAAACTATGCATAATATCCGCATAAAATACACACCACCGTGTTCCACATTGTATGCGAAGGCTAACGAGAGTTCGCATGATCCTATGCGTTCACGCGCTCCTGTGCAGTTCAGATCACGTCATGCAGGGCCAATATGGGATTTGGTTTTTGGTGTCCAAACAAAATTCGTGGCCCTGTTGCCCTGTGGTCTGTCCTGTATGTATATATATATATATATATATATATATATTGAGTACTATTTTTACAAGTTATACGTAAGTGGCACAATTATATTTTAAAAAAAACTATGTTTCCACCAAAAAACACATCACCAACGTTTCGGCCAAAGGCCTTCTTCAGGGTGACACAATTGTGTCGCCCTGAAGAAGGCCTTTGGCCGAAACGTTGGTGATGTGTTTTTGGTGGAAATATATATTTTTGATCATTGTGCCACTTACATATATATATATATATATATATATATTATATAATATATATATATATATATATATATATATATATATATATATATTATATATATATATATATATATATATATATATATATATATATATATATATATATATATATATATATTTATATGCGATGTGTGTGATATATAACGTGAACATAATTTTAATTATGACGTTCACCCAATCGACGCGATTAGCGCTAACGAGCTGGTTATAATGCTCATCGTGGGCTTCCAATTTTTGGTGCGGATGGACTGACCTTGTATTTCGCCTCATCGAGTACATGACAATGAGACAACAACAATCCACCACTAGAACATTATCGACGGTGCCGACATAGGGTGCACATCAGGGCGATAGATGTTACCCGGCAGATTGCCGACGTCCTCGACCGCTAGAGCGGGCGCCGGATCATTTCTCCTCCCAAGCGGGAGCACCGTATCGTGAATGAGCAGGTAGCTGTAGTGGTAGTCGGGCATGGCCAGGCCCTGTTCGTACAGGATGTCGAGCTTCGTGCTTATCCCCATAATCTTGAGCCGCGCTAATGCACTTGTCATCGCTGTATTTGTCCGAGCAGTGGCCATCCTGTGCGTTTTTCCCACTTGCAACAGTTTCTAGAAAATGAGATTGAGCACTGCAGTGATGTGCGAGTGGCATGTGGTGAATTGTGGCGTGGCACCTCTCCACCGTCCGGTCGCGTACGCTGGTGGCACCCATCCGAGAGGCCAGTTGAAGCACGTTCCGCAAACCGAACTTGCGCAGGAAGTGCATCTATACGGCACCCCCGGGAATGAGATAGGTCGGACAGGCATCACCTTGATGGGCTAACCGAGCGTAGCTGTTACTTAGACTAAGTCATCCCGCAATAATAAACATCGGGTGGAGTAGCTCCCCGACGAGGCTGTCGGCCGCGGTGCATCGCAAGCCACCATCGCCACGAATCGCATACTGGTACCGCCGTCAATCCCTCTGGATGTGTTGAAATATATCCGGACTTAGCAGCTTTTTCATGATCTCCACTGGCGTACATCCGCTCAGGGAGTCTGTGATGTTCTGACGGGAGGTGCATCGAGCCGAATCGCACGCATTCTCTCATCTAGTGTATTCAGGCGAAACATGCCGCTACACTGAACGTTTTTTTCCATTGCGTCGCTTCTTTGCTGGGATGCTGTCAGCTCCTGACGTTTGACTTGGAGGGTCTGTCTGTTCAGGTCCATCCAGGCCACGATTCATCTGCACTTCCAGGGTGCCAGGAACGCCGTGCACTTCTGCTGGTCCAGTGACATCGTTATGCAGCTTGCCTACATCACTGAGATCGCAGTCAGGGCTGGTAATTTCGATCGCTTTGCTCACCGTTTCGTTGCCTATGACATGACGCTGAACTTGGCGATTCCTGTGCGCACCAGCACCAAATTGTTCACTAACGTAACAACGCTAGCACACTCCCACGCTCACCTTGCGCTCCGCTCCCACGCGCCCAGTCTCCCCTCCGCGGCCAGCGCTCAGGACCAGTGGGTCCATTTGCTATCGCCAAACTTTGGCGGCATCCAGCGCGGTCCGGTTATATATGTCATGCAATTAGGCATCGTATATGTGTCGTGTCGACTGTCACTGACATGAGCACTGTTGATAATAAATCACATCTCCGGAAAAAAATCAACAGTTATATCAGTGTAACCCCTGACATCATTACTTCTACCAACTTTAGGCTCCACCAAATACCACCCCCACCCTTCCCACAAATTGATAAGCAGCTGACAAAGCATGGTCAAAGTCTTTCCGACGTGGGAATACCATCAAACTGGCTCGCACTGTTGGAACACTACCTCATTTTAATCTAAGCATATGGTACCAAAAGGTCCCACGGGTCCTTAACGTGCTAAAGCATGGCTTCTTAACGGGCTTCAGGGGCTTGATGAACAACAATATGGTGTATGATCCGCATTGGTGTCAACCAATGCAGTGATACTGGTAGCGAGCATTTTATTTGTCTCAAGCCGTGTGTCATATCATAAGCCGTGTGTCACTACTGGTCATACAATAGTGAAACGCACTGATTGTAGGCGTTTATGAGCTTAGGATGTGAGCTGATCAAGACCAGGTGATTTTGTTTTGCTCTCAGCCTCTGATTTTGTTCACACTCAGGTGTGAACAAAATCAGAGGCAGGCGCCCATCAATTCTGCGTCGAATGGCTATCTCGCATTTTGTGTTCGATTTTTGGTTTTCAAAATAGGTTTGACCAAGTGGGGTCGGGTCATGTTTTCCAAATTGGTCCATTGGAGCAAAATTTTATATTTTGCCTTTCCCGATCTAGTAGAGTTCAAATTTGGACTGTGGGGTTTAAGCCAAACCTAACTGCAAAACAGTTTTTAAAAAAAACTGTCTAAAAATCTTAAAAATACAAAAGCTGCATTTTGCATCGCTGTTCGTCCCATTATACGAATACACAATGCGTTTGACAGGATAGTCGTACGCTGTTTTAGCTGACATTTTCAAAACTTCATATTAGGACAGAACATGTTCCTGACCAGATAGAGATTTGCGGTTTCCATTGCCGGTTAGATCTCTTCCAGGGCTTCGCATGGAAGAAACCAAAATCGGACCGCAGGGGAAGAAAATGTGGTCAGGGTGAAAACGTTCGCCGATCTCCCCAAACCCAATGGGGCTGAAAGGGTTCTCGAAACTGCAAGTTTCAACTGTTCATAGCGCAATGGATTCTTATGCAATTTTTTATCTTGGCATGGTCCAATAGCCGGGCAGCAGAGGTATACTGGGAACAAGCCGGTCATCGTATCTCAATTTTTAAGCACCGAAAATGAGTATTGAAAATTCAGATTTTCTTCTGGCACATTTTGCTTCGGCAAGTCTTACGTTTTTTTGCCTAGAAGGGTTTAGTTGGATGAATGCAGTAGAGTCGAATGCGCTGGTTCCAAAAATGATCTCAGATTTGTTGTACGGCAAATACGTTTTGATGTATTTAACTTTAATGATGCCTTTCTTTTCGTTTTTACGATGAAAATGTTTACCCTTCCCCATATTTTTTACATTTTTATCCCACCATATCAGGGTAGGGAATATCCCAGGGTATCTGCTGCTTTCAACCGATTCGAAATACCGCGGTTTTTCAGTGTGCTAGGTCGCTTTGTCTAAAAGCCTAACGGCCGAGGGCTGAGAAGGTTGTGGGGAGATTTTTTCGGTAAAAGAAGACACAAATTACTTGCCTTTCAATTGTAATTAATTCCTTAATACACTAGGCGTGCCTAGGCAGTGTGAATTCGGTCGTATGGAGAAAACTCCAAAATTGCGAAAACTAAAACAGTAAATAATGGATTTATTGCAAATTTTACGTCGGGTTAAATATTAAACCTAACGTTGATATTGTTTAGCCCTTTTCAGACAGTTCAGCTGTGCAGCTGCTTATGCAGGAAAGCTGTTAAATTGTTCATCAGAAATGGGAGTATTTTGGACTTTAAAATTTACATTCACTTTTTGCAATTTTTCCAAGAAAAATGGAATTGTTTTTGACGCAAAATAAAGCCCTGTTAATTCTACGCTCAAAAATATGAACGTATTTGAACTCAATAAGTTGCATGTTCCAAAACTGCTGCGTTGATTACGGCAGTCTTCTCCATTTGTTTAACATTACGACAGAAGTGGACAGAGAGTGCAAAAGTGTTGCAGTACGTTTTCACCGGATTTTCACCGTAACAATTATAGTTAGACCAAAAGTAATGCCAGATTTGGACTCAGCGCATTCTTCTACTATCGCTTGAGTGACTCCTGCATGAGTGACTCCCGTATGAATTACTCGAACAAGTAACCTAAATTTCGCCCATGGTATCTAAATTGGCTATCAAATTAATATTTAGGTCACCCACTGATAAAATAACGTATTCTAGTTCTTCTAACTGAATGTCACAGGACCTACGTTCACTCTTACGTCAACTGGTGCAAGACAAATAAATATCCGTTCTAACCTTCCTACGCTATGAGTATTTCTAGACATATAATATGTTTTTAACTATTATATGTTTTTGGAAAATGCAATTGCTCGATATTTAAGATTTTATATATTTGATATTTTATAAATGGCAGTCTAATGTAAGTATCCAAATACTTATCCAATAAACGATGCACTTTGCACAAGCGTCAATCGGATCGTCAAATCATCTCGAATAAAGAACTTGAAGGGGCCTGGGCCAGTGGTAGTACACTGAAATCCAGATTAGTAAAATCAGCCCCGCAAAATCCTCAGTGTCCTTCTGGCAACTGTGTATGTCACACCTGTGTCAATGGCCTGAAAGGGAAATGCATTAAAAAGAACGTGGTATACAACATTTTTTGCAAAGCATGCCGTCACCAATTTTATATCGGAGAAACTAAAAGACCTATCAGGGAGCGATACAATGAACATCTCAGTGACGCACGTTTGAGACGCCCCTGCACTCCCATGGGCGAACACATACTCGAAAGCCACGTAGGTACTTGTTATGGTGTTTGCACTCATACAAAACATATAGCAGAGTAGTCAGATATGAAGAATGGAGAGATGATCCAGACACAGGGATACTAAGGATGATCAAGGAAAAGGGAGTGAGAGAGAGAGAGAGAGAGAGAGAGAGAGAGAGAGAGAGAGAGAGAGAGAGAGAGAGTATATGTATATATATAGGTACAGGGGTGTCGATTTGTATCCTTTTGTGGGGGCCATGGCCCCACCAATGTTGATCTGCCCCCCATGTTGATTTGGGCCCCCCCAATAACCTATGCTCCTTTATGCTGCTAAGAAAGCTTTTCGTCTGAAAATTTGAAACAACCGTCGCAGCCGTACTCGTACTCGCAACACGACACGAGTTTTTTGCTACGACGAACCCTTTCACCTATACCTACACCTACCGATAACGGTCAGGTCACGCATTGTTCTGTTTGTTGGATTGATTGTGCATGAATCGGTGTTAAGGTAGCTACATTTAGTGCCTCGTTTGGCGAACATATGGTACCCCAGTGGACCACTTTAATTTGCTGAATTTCATCAATCCTGACCCGAGGTCAAACGTTGATCTAGATAGTCACATGCTCGTATTTACTGCTTCGTTGCTCGGTGGGAAATTATTTGACGGTAATATCCATCCGATAAATGTATTCAGGAAGATGTGATTCGGTACCCCGCAATTTTCCCATAGAGCGCAATGCTAAAGTCTTGCTTGACCTTAGGTCAAATGGTGACCTTAAGTGACGAGGCGATTTCTTGTGCCACATCCCACCTTGATAGCGATCGCACAAGCTTTTGAATCATTGCAATAGGTGAATTCCCCGACAAGTTATGCTGCACCCGGGTTTTTGATCCGACTTACATTTGTTGACCTCTGAGACCAAATTCTTTGTTCTAATGAATAATTGTTTTTGCCTTACTTTGTCAAGCGACTGAGATCATATCATGAAAATATGAGCGAAATCGGAGAGCATGCGAATAGGATGTTGAATGCGAATGCGTTGCTCATTGACATCACGCATCATGTATTAGAAGGATTGTCATGCGTTAGTTGTGCGTACGAACTTTATATTTTAGAGCCGAAGTCATAGGTTGTTTTGAAAAGACTCGTCTCCGATATCCCGGCTTAGTTCAATTCCCCGAGTCTGTTGCATAGGCGTAGGAACAGGGGGCCGGTGGGGCCATCCCCCCCACCTTTCAAAGTGGTAGGGCCAGCAATGGTAGCTGGCCCCCACTTTTCCATAATTGTAAATAAATTGCATGAGAAAATGATAAAACTTTGAATAACCAATGACTCAAAATGTGTATACCTGTAACGACATTTTTCGCAAATGCACCCAGGTTGCGGATATTTACTTTTTGTATGATAATTAAGGTTTCAGTAGCCTTTGTTTCAGCCGCTGATTTTTCCGGAATTATTTGACTTAATACCTAGTGGTTCAAACAAGTTTTTGTCGGAATGCACGCTACCCCACCCCCTGGTAAGGAAAATAATTTGGCACCTGCCCCCCCACACTTTTTGAAACGTTCCTACGCCCATGGTCTGTTGTACGGCATGTTTATGCGGATGCCTTAGTTTGTGTTCACCAGTTCTTGAAATTGTCCGCAATAGTACGTGGTTATGCAGTGTACCTCTCACATTATGTGCAAACATTTCTACAACTTTGCCTCTCCTAACCAGTACAGTCGTTGCGCCCTTGAAACCCAAGTAACAAGTTGTGTTTACCCTTTCGCTGGTTTATTACGTGCCCGAATTAACCGGTAGAGACTTGCCGACTGAGGAATGAATTGCCTCTTGGACCTAGACTATGGAAGCAATATTTGATATATCCAACGTACGATTGTCTCCTTCAGTACAAAGCGTGTACATGTTCTAAGGAAATTCGTAATGTACTGGCTATCAGAGAGTGTTGAAATGTGCACGTGTTGTGAAATAAAGTGTTTTACTCGTTGCATATTTGTGTACGGTTTTGTTCGTATTGACCTGCATAACGTCGTAACCGTAGTCGTATCCGCTAGTGGTAGCGTTGCCGGAAAGTGCGCGCTAACCAGTTATTGGATGCCATCTAATGGCCAACTTGCGTTATGTTGTTACGGGTCTGAGATGAGTATGAGGAATGCAATGATATATGTATGATGCAGAATTACAATTTTACACTGATGGCAGTATATACTATAGGAGATGCGCCAACAACATATGAAATGTGTGTACCGTTGTATTGCATTTACTACACTTCAATTATATTATAGCATATATATTGCTACGTGTGTTCTTTGATAATTAGTATGTCTGGCACAAGATTCCTATGATACATTTTCCCATTATGGGGATAGACTTCCTCAGTGAGCCCTTTTGAGAGGTGAGGGCTGGTGGCAAGATGTATTTTTTATCATAATACTCTAGTTAACGTCTAACTCCATGCCAAATGTAAGTAGCATTTGTATGCGGATAGTCCGAAGTATGGAAAATTGATCCAAAAGTATGGAAGGTTATATGCTTGCCGGCAGTGCACAGGCTTGGGTGAACCAGCGGTTGTGAGTACTTCCTGCTTTCCGCCATTGAAAAATAAAAATAAAAATCAGAGTGGATAAAAGGAGACGTTGAGAATGTTTCCCCCTCCCTGGACAGTGGCGCCTCTCCCCCTGTCAAATTTGTCAGCCAGAGGCGTCCCCTCTGAAGGAAAACATACACATACACCAA